>JABUQX010113093.1:2500-5000 GCA_015478945.1 Trachelipus rathkii | reverse complement strand
TCTCACTTCTTAGATTATCTGGAAACTCATTCCCTTCTTTCCGGGATAGCCAGTAACGGCTTTTCAGGGCTGTCGAAGGTTCTTCGGCTAATATAGTTTTCCTATCTAATCGATTATGGTTTTCAGCTCTTAGGAACTAAGGGGAGACTTGCGTGGTTTGGCGCTGACATATCCAAAGCATTTGACCGAGTTTGGCACGCGTCACTGCTTCTCAAAGCTCTCCTCCTTTGGGTTTTCCTCTTTCTCTTTGCTTAATTATGTCTAGCTTTCTTTCAAAACGCTCAAATATCGGTTGTTGTTGATGGGGCGACTTCTTCTTCTTTTTTTCTGTCAATAGTGGTGTTCCTCAGGGTTCTGTCTTATCTCATACTTTATTCCTACTTTTCATTAATGATCTTCTCACCTGCACATCTAACTCTATCCACTCATATACCAATGACTCGACCCTTCATTCTTCAACTCATTTCAGTTCTGCTTCCTCTTTTACTTCTAGAATTGCCTCTCGTCTTAATCTTTCCTATTCTATTCTCGCTGATCTGGATAGAATTTCCTGGTGGGGTCGTCTCAACCTTGTGAAATTCAATTCTTTAAAAACCCAACTTCTGCAAATCTCCATCTCTAAAACGCATTCTAACTTTCCTATCTCTTTCAACGGTTCTCTCGTCTCTCCTGTTCACAATATAAACATCCTTGGCCTTAACATAAACAAAAAAATGTCTTGGAAACCTCATGTCACAACGGTTGCTAGGGCGGCCTCAAAGAAACTAGAAGTTCTGTTTAGACTGCGAGACTTTTTTTTCTCTTCTCAGTAGGATTGGGAAAGGAAAAAAACAAGCTCGTTTTTTTTCCGAAAAAACGGTTTTTTCATGAAAAAAAAAGTAAAAATGTTTTTTTCGTTTTTACAATAAGATGTGGAATTTACATGTTTGAACAATTATATAAGTTTTAGCAAATATGCTCAAATTTGGGACATTTATTGGTTTCAATTTCCTACAAGGTGGAAGCCCCTAAGTTTCTGTTCAAAATTTTTATGGGTTTTTCCGTTTTTTTTTATTATAGCTATATTCTGAATTTTGATATTCATAATATTTTGTTTGTGGCTTCATTAATGTTTTCTTACTCTGTTTCAGCTTTCAGTAACATTTTTATTCTAATTATTTAATCAAATTTTAGAAATGCCATGTGCAAAAAGTCGTGTGACTGTACTTTTTAAGGAAATAAAAAGTAAATTAAATTAAATTTATTAAATGTGGCTGATCACGCTGATGAGCCCAGTGATAATGAGCTTGACAGTAGTCACAGCACAGTAGTCAGTACTCAGTAATTAGTAACTGGGGTCTGGGGAGTGGGGCCTAGTGATTAGAAATCTAAAGTTGATATGCCAAAGTCAAATATTTAATTTAGTCATCCACTCATCCTCTTTCATTTACGGTCTTTTGGTATATTTTTAATTTCAATATTTTTTTAATTATTTCATTTGCATCCCTTAAGTCACTTTTGGATTTTTGTCATTCAGACCTCATTCTATATAATATAATAATTATTAATGTTTAAAAATAAATTATAAATATGATTATAAGATACAAATGTAAAATACATAGTAAAATTAGTAAGTAGAAGCCTACAAACAGCAGTCTGCAGGCTACAACGAAAAGAATTGTAACGAAAACAATTGATAAAATATGAGAAAGGTAGTTCTGCTATTTTATAAATCATAATGAAATATTTGTTTAATTTCAAGTATCCTCATATTTGAAAAACGAAAATACTCAAATGAAATATTATATTAGGCTCTTTATATTTTTAAAAATACATTTAATAAAAAAAACAAAACATGAAAAAAACGGTTTTTTTCCCAACCCTACTTCTCAGTTGCTCCAGCTATACAAGGGTCTCATCCGCCCTTGTATGGAGTACTGCTCTCATATCTGGGGTGGGGGCTCTGGTTTCACCCGGCTTTTGGATAGGGTCGAGTCAAAGGCCAAAAGGCTTACAAACTGTTCTGTTGGTGCTTTATCTCTATTCTATAGGCACCCCAGCGGTAATCACCTTTACGACGCCCTCGTAGCACAAGGTGTGCTGTATCTGCGCACAAGTTTTGTGTTGATATTGGTAACTCCAGGCTAGTTCGCTTTGGTGCTTCATTCTTTCCCGCCACCTCTGTTCTGTGGAATTCTCTTCCATCTTCTGTATGTCCTGTTGAATTTAATCTCCCTCACTTTAAAGCCTGCGTCTGTGCTCGTCTGGGTAATTTGCGCTAGAGGGTGATTTTTTGAGCGTACTACACCCCCTCCTTGAATAGGGCTCTGACTGTGAGTGGTAGTGACAACTGTAAAAAAGAATCCTTATGTGGGCAGATATGTGGCAAATGAACTACATCCCCTACTCATCCCATCCAAATCATCATTCAGATTATCCCAGAAAATCGCACTCTTCAACATTACCCTCAGATGGACCATATGTCGCAACCACACATACTTTTACCTATTCAAACTTAAAT
>JABUQX010113092.1:12500-17666 GCA_015478945.1 Trachelipus rathkii | reverse complement strand
CGTGCTCGCTACATTATTAATAATTATGTACAATTACTCCCTTATAACAGATTTTTTATGAAAATCACAGGATATCTCTAAAAAATAATAATTGAAGAAATAGTGAAAACGAAAATTGTCCCTCTCTCTATAGGAAAAAAAAGTTACAGCCTCTCAAGTTGTTAAAAATCCATAGAAAGGTTTCAATAAAACAAACAAACCAAAAATTTTTTTTTGAAATATATTTTATTACTTCTAAAAAATAATAATGAAGAATAGTGAAAACGAAAAATGGCGGTCTCTTTAGGAAAAGAAAGTTACAGAAGCTCTGAAGTTAAAATTTTCCCATGGACTTTCTTATAATAAAAATTTTAGTGGGCCTCGTGCTCGTTTTTAGGGCCATCCTAGTTCAGGTTAGATAAGATTTGTTGATTCTACATAAGATTTTCTCTGTGTATACATTAACAAACTTATCATAACCATGACTTTAGAGGCCTGAAATGAGACCTAACATGGATCGATCAATATTGAAAAATCTATGCGATTTTAACAACTTTGATAGGCTGTACATTTTTTTCCTAAAGAAGAGCGACATTTCGTTTTCAACTATTCTTCATTATTAAGTTTTTTTTAGAAGCATATCTGTGAATTTTTACCATAAAAGATTCTTGTAATAAAGTGGAGTAATTGTACAACATTACCTATATATCTATATATATATATATATACTAATATTATATATATATATATACTATATATATATAGTATATATATATAATATATAATATATATATATATATATTTAGTGCGCGAGTATCCAGATCGATATTACAAATCTTAAAAGTAGATATATATAGTATATATAAGTATATATAAAATATTATAATATATATTATAATAATATAAATATATATACTATAATATAGAGTATATATATTATATATATCATATATATATTATATATAATATATATATATATATATATATATATATATATTATAACAAAAATCAAAATACATTTATACAAATTAATTAAATTTTTAATAAAATAAAAAAAACCATTTTAAATTTAACTTATTTTTTTTTTTTTTTTTTAATGTTGAAATTTTTTAATTTTTTAAAAATATTAAAAAAACTTTTTAAATTTAACTATAAAAAAGGAATATACTGAAAATTGGTGACTTCCCATATCAAGAATTTAACACCCAATGCTTCTACGGAATAGAAATCGTGGAAACGAAGGGTCGATGGTGAATTAAATATTATGTAAATTAAGTAGGCGAAACCTTTTTTTCAGGTATCAATAAGAAGAACAAGCACACTGTAGTCTTTACCCTGATGTTTTTTCTTCCCTTTAAATAGTACTACATGGTTCCATTTGTTCCAGTTCCTTCTCCACTGAAAATAATCTGAGACTACAAGACATAATAGAAGATATAGAATGGATGACCACTGACATTCAGTTGACATATCAGCCTACGTCCTACAAACACTTCTATCCAAGACCACTCACTCAAGATCAATTGGAGTGAATTGAGGATAGATGTTGCTATTTCCTCAAGAGAATTCACAACTTCTCGGATTATGTCTGAAGTTTGAACAACTTCCTCTCTCAAGAAACTACATACTTTGGTTCAGAAATAGAGACGAAGAGTTTCGAAAGTTCTTTGCAGTTGTTTCTTGCAGCTATTTGGTGTATTACAATGATGTAAAAGGTTTAATTGAGGCACTTGGTGTTCCTTACCAACCAAGTGAATGGAGGCTCTTCATTGATTCTTTCTAGCAGAAGCTTGAAGGCAGTACTCTTAAATATTGGCAATAAAATGGCATTCGTACCTATTGCCCATTCAGTTCAGTTAACAGAAAGCTACAAAAAATGGAAGTATTGATTAATACAATCAAGTACTCTAACCACAACTGGTTAATATGTGGTGATTTCAAGGTAATATATATTTCCCAGTTTCTATCTTGTCTCTATTAAATCTTCATATTTAAAAATTAATAGTTAACCATATAAGTTCTTAGAAACCATGTACATAAATATGCAAGCATAAAGACAAGTTTCAATTTTAATTTACTACCTTTAATGTATTTAAGAATTAATCCTTTCTTTCAGGTTGTGTGCCTTCTTGGGATGCAAGGAGGCTACAAAAAATATCCTTGCTTCATGTGTCTATGGGATAGCCGTGCTGATAGTCTTCTTCACTATAAGCAAAAAACTGGCCAGCTCGAGAGAACATTTCCAACTCTGGCTGCCACAAACGTGGTAGCTTGAACCTCTAGTCCTCTCCGACAGATATGTTTTACTGCCTCCATTCTTCATTATAAGGCTTGCCTGAGTGAAAGAACTTTGTCAAAGCCACTGAATAAAGAACGGACAAGCTTTTTAAGTTATCTTACTGCAAAAATTCCCACACATCAGTGATGCAAAGCTCCATGCAGGTGATATTTGACGGCCACAATAGAACTCTTGTAAAAGGGACAACATTTATTACACAAATGATAGCCAGTGAGACAAGATGTGATGCCGCATCGTTTAGTAAAGTAATGACGGTTTTTCTGGGAAATAAAAGAAGCTCAGAATATATCTCATGTAAATGAGCAAAAGCTTCGAAAAAATGTGAGCTCGCATGTCGATAAAAAATGCATTTTTCCAGACTAATCATCTTGACTATTGTTTGCCCGCCAAACTGTGAAATTAACAGCGAGGAACAGGTGAAAGATATTCACCAAGGACATAAGAGCGATTTAAACAAAACTGATCAAGACGCTGGACATCAAACATGTTTAGCTGGACTATTGCATGGTCGTTAACGCGACGAACAACATCGCTTTACAAACGGAAATCATCAAGGACTTCGTTTTTTGGAAAATAGTTTCTTGCACGTCTTGGGTAGGCTCATAAATAGTCTGTAAGTTTAAAATTAATTAAAGGAAAGTCGATTGAGTCGGTATATTAATTTTTTTTCCTAAGATTTACAAGTAATTGAATTATATTTTAAATAACTTTGATATAAATAACGAATTTTTTCTTAAAATTACCCACATTTCTAAAAGAAGTAAGGTGCGCTGTATCCAAAGAATACATTGTACTCTATATGTTCATATATTTATAATTCTATAACCATGTATGTAAAAATATTTTCGTTAGGAATCACTTCAGAAAACCCCAGGAACAAAAATTTTTTTTTTCAAATGCAGGCCTGTGTAATTGATTGGATTTGGAAGTTGTGTAACAAAGCTTTTATGGAGGGTATAGTTCCGAGGGATTGGTAAATTAAATTTCTCTTAACACAACCTAGTATCTTCTAATGATTCCTTCAATTTCATCAATAAGGCCCTCCTACTGGTATATATATATATATATATAATATATATATTATATATATATATATATATATATATATATATATATATAGATTTATATATTATATATATCATATTATATTATAAATATATATATATATATAGTATATATTTTTTTTTTTTTTTTTTTTTTTGAGAAGTAAAATAAGGTGTTAATCAAATTTGTGTACCGGAACGATGACTGTGGGGGATAGTTTTGAAATATTAAATTCTTAAAACACATACCTATGATGCGCGAAAAAATTACACAAATTTGATTAACACCTTGTTTTACTTCTCAAAAACTTTTAAATATTCACAATTTCAGCACAGTTTTATTGATGCAATTGATTTTTCTAAAAAATCTTCCACAACTTCGTTATGTTATCGTCTTATTTCTTATTCTCTCTTTACTCTGTTTATCTAGTACTCAATGATGTTCAGAAATGAGCCATGAGAATATGTTGATGGATTAAATTGTCGAAAGGGTGGGCCATTAATCCTCAAGAATAACAGACAGAATATTCATTGACGTTCTTAAAGGAGAAACTATGAGATTGATGATTTGTGAGAAACCTCTCTCACATTCACTTGAAGAAATGTCTATTGATTCAATGGAAAGTTTCAATGGGGCAAGTTTCTCGGGCAAAACTCTAAAATGGACATATTCTCGGAAGCCTGCAACCAAATGCCTTTCATGAAGTTTGAATCTCAAAGCCAGTCTCTTCATTTCATTTTCCCCATATGTTATTGGGACACTATCCGGCCAATTTTTCATATCTGTAATTTTTACCAAGTCGGCAAGCTCAAGATCTTTTTCATTCAAGAGTCTTTTTTTCAATAGACTTTTTAAGTTCTCCATAAAATTGTTTTGGATCCAAGGGTTTTCCGGCATTCCTACATTCTTTTTGGTGGAGAGGAACATTGAAAAAAATCAAGTTGTCTACGGCTTGTTGAGCCATGGAGTAGTAAGTTCCTGCAACTGATTTCCTGTTTTCAAACAAAGCAACTGTGATGTTTAATTTCTCGTTGGCAAAACTTAAACCAACATTACGATGCTGCAAAGCTTCGCTCAACTCAGAAAGCTCCTGCAATGCATCGGCCATTAAACCCAAGTCTAGTATGAAGTTAGTATCAGTGATTGTTGTTAGAAGGCCGTTAAACATACTTTTATCCGTTTTGTCTCTCGTTCAATCGTTCGAAGCATCTTTGAAGTGGTGAACTAAAGGTTTATACGACGTCCAAATAGCTGACACAGATCTTGAACTTGAAACAACCCTACAAGTGCTCAAAACTCTTCCAATCTTCAAAATTTCTGTCTCCAGTAAACTTGCACAGCTCCGTAGCTCTCTGCTGTTCTTTGGAGAAGCATGATACACCACATAAAGTTTATCGATAAAGGATTTAAACCTGGCAACTCCTGAAACTGACTTAATTACGTCAGACACTGACAGTTCAAGTCTGTGGTTGGCACAGTGCCAAACAAGAAGAGAAGGGAATTTTTCCGTAAATAATGCTCCAACACCACTCTTTCTTCCAATCATAGTAGCAGCACCGTCACATGTCAAGCTTATTAGGTTATTACTTAAAAACATGTCGGTTATTCCATGAGAGTGAATACACTTAATTAAACTGTCAAATATGGCCTTCGCAGTAACACATTCCAATTCAACCAAATCCAAGAATACATTAACGTAACCATCCATACCAGTTTGTGGTAAAGAACACCGAATGTACACTATTAAACTTGATTTGTTACTTAAAGAAGTTGATTCATCAATTATCAATCCGATTTTTGTGTCACTTTGAATTAATTCATTCACAAGTTTTTTTTTTCATTTC
>JABUQX010113092.1:0-5000 GCA_015478945.1 Trachelipus rathkii | reverse complement strand
CGTAAAATAAGTTAACCTAACAATTAACGTAACCTAACCAAACCTTACCTAACCCAACCTAACGTAACCTAACGTAACCTTACTTAACGTAACCTAACCAAACCTAACCTAGCGTAATCTAACCTAACGTGTATATATATATAAATATATATATATATATATATATATATATACTATATATATATATATATATTATTAAATATATATTATAATATATATTTATATATATATATTAACTCATCACCGTCTCCCACATAACTGCAGGGTGGTGTCAGTTGCAGATCGGGAATGCTGTTGGCTTATTTGCTATGTTCCAGGTTGATCAGTCAATTGCAACCCTTGACGGAACTTTCCATGAACTATTCTTTTCCAAGTGATCCTGTCTCGCGTTAATCTATTTCCTTCATCCATACTAATCCCTTTGCTATTAATAGCTCCTTTACTCCATCAACCCACCTCCATTTGGGTTTGCCCCTTCTCCTATTGCCTACCACTTCGGACTTAAAAACCTTCTTAGTCAATCTATTATCATTCATTCTAAGCACGTTGCCAATCCCATCCTAGTACACCTTGATTTGCTCTTTCCATCAGACATTTCTCCTATCGGCACATATCCCTTATCCTTACATTTCTAATTCTATCTACTCTCTTTATTCCACAAATATCTCGTAAACCTTTCATTTCTAAAACCTCAACTCTTTTTTTCATTTTAGTGTTTAATGCCCACGTCTCACATCCATACAGAACAGTTGGAACAAATATACACTCGAACAATTTCATTTTTACCTTCCTTGTTAAATTTCCCTTTTCCACAATTCTCTAAGGCTACTTAATACTCTTCACCCTCAGCAACCCTATGGTCAATCTCTTCTTCCATGCCTCCGAAAGCCCCAATATCCGTTCCTAATTATCTAAAACTGTTGTCTCTGCTAGGCTTTTCCCATTCACCTTTATGATATCCAACCCAGATTGAGAATTGTCTCCTTTGGATTTTGCACTAATTTTCATCGCTTTGCTTTTAACTGGAATAATTTTTAATCCTTTCATTGGCACACTCGTTCAAACTCAAGCACCAAATCAAGCAGTTTTTCTTTTGTATCAGCAACTCAACACAGAATCGTCGGCAAAAAAAGTAAGACGCTTATCTCCCAATTACTTTCATTCAGATTCATATCACAGCTCCTTTCCCAAATCTATTCATATCCTTAACTACACTATCTATAAGATATTTAACAACCATGGAGATCATAAGACCACCTTTTTTCAGACCGCTTACATCCTACTTTAAACCAGATTCTCTTTCCTTTCTCTTGGTCTTAAATCACTCTTTACTGTTCTTGTAAAACACGTTAATAGCCTTTAATAACAAACCAATTTATTCCATAACTTTACAATGTTCTCCACAACTTCCCTCTTTGCACTCTATCATATGCCTTTTCCAAATCAAGAAAGCATGCAAAAACATCTTTCTTCTTTTCTAAGAATTTCTCTGCCAGCATTCTCAAGGTAATAACCTGATCCAACATCCTCGACCATCCTAAATACCACATTGTTCCACTCCAATCTGTTTATCTGTTGATACTTTTAACTTTTTCTATTAAAATTCGTCCATATATTATACCTCAAACACTCAATAAACTTATTCCTCTATGATTAGAACCCTCCTTTTGGTCCCCCTTACCCTTATAAATTGGTACAAACAGGAATCTTGCCAATCTTGTGGTACTCGCACTGGATGCCAGCAAACATTGAATAATCTCATCAGCCACTCCACAACAATGTCACCTCCTTTTTTCAACATTTCTACTTGTATAGCATCTAATCCAAAAGATTTTCTCCTTTTGACTTCTTCAAAGCATTCACTATTTCATCCTTTGTAATGTGCCCTACATTTACATTTCTAAACTCTTCCATCGTGATATTTTTCATCTTTCTTCCCCTTCATCTACTATTCCAGCATTAGCAGTTCCTTCAAATGTGCTTATCCATCTCTTCCTCTCACTTCTCTTCAATCCTGAACATATCCCAACTGCAATAGCCTTTACCTCCAATTATAACGTCTTCCTCTCTTATTCCGAATTCTGTAATCTCCTCCCAAAATAGTTTACTCTCCTCCTGATAGTTAGCAAACAAATCTTTCCAACTGGCCACGTTTCGTCTCCCTTCTCTTTGCAGCTTTCACTTTCATTTTAACTCATTTCGCACTCTCTTGTATTCCTCCCATGTAGCTTGACTATTAATAGCTAATGTGTTAAGCCAAAACTTTTTTTCCTTTTAATAAATAACATCTAATTCCTTCACATTCCACCATTCCGCCTATCCTTTTCTTTTACCCTCGCATCTTTTTCAAGAGACCAAACAAGTTCCCCTTGTAGTCATCAGTATGTGGTTTCTTAAAGCATTCCATTCCTCTTTAACTCCTCTTTCTCTCTTTCTTTCCACTAATCCCATTTTTCTGCTAAAAATTCTTTCGTATTCGTTGAAATTATTCATCAATTTTCTAAATTCTCAACTCTTGTAACTTCTACAACACTGTTAAATTTCAATCTTCTCTTCCACCCTCCTTTCACCTTCATCTTTGCTTCTACTAAATAGTGATCAGATATACCCCCTGCTGCACCCCTTAAGACGTTCACATCCAACAACCTGTCTTTCTCCGTTTGACCTACACATACATAATCAAGCAGAGCACAAATACCTGTCACTCCACTAACCCAGGCATATTTATGTATGTTTCTCTTATTAAACCATGTATTTCCTATTATCATTTCTTTCGCAGCGCATAATTCTAACAATTTTTCCCCATTTTTGTTTTTGCCTTGCACTCCAAAAGGGCCTAATATTCCTTGTACTTGTACATCACCCACCCTTGCGTTTAAATCACCTAGCAAGCATACTTTATCATTCCTATTGAAACTACCCAAACAATAGTTTAGTTCATCCCAAAACATCTCCCTTACTTCCTCAGCACTATCATTTACTGGGGCATATGCACTTACAAATATCCAGTTTTCACTTCTCAGTTTCATTTTTACCCACATTAATCTTGAACTAACAAATTTACTTTCTTTCACATATTCCCATAATTCATCTTTCATAATTATCGCTACACCTTCTCTAGCTCTGACCCTCTCACTCACCCCTGAAACTAGTCCCCTGTAGCTTCCAAACCATTCCTCTCTTTTGCCTTTTAGCTTTGTTTCACTTAAAGCACAAATATCTATCCGCTCTAATTGCAAACCAGCCAACCTGTTCTCTCTTACCCTCAGCATTTACCCCTCTAACATTCAAACAAGCAATTTTAAAAATTTGCCTCTTATTTTCCACTTTCATCTTTACTGAGTCTGTTTTAGTATCCGTTTTTTTTATAATTTCTCCTTTATATTCCTTCACTGCGCCTGTTCTTGGGAAGAAAACTAAATGACTAGGAGGGTTCCCAGCCTCTTGTAGTCACTCGCCTTCAACCAATTTCACGGGCAATTATTAACAACTTTCTATTAAAATTTTAGAACAACTTACCTCGCTCAACGAATAAGTTACTCAGCAATGTAATAAGCTTATTATTTCTATTAAAGACAGCTAAAATCGATTTAGAAGCTATTATTAAAAAATAGTAAAAAAGTTTTACTTGAAAGTATTTAAATTCTAACAAATAGGTCAATTCAACTATAAAAAAGTTGCTTCACCAAATAATGAATTTAAAAATAATTTTTGAATATTTTTTCTTTTTAGTTTAAAAATATTGATAAAAATTTAATATGCAATAAAATAAAAAATAACTTTACTGAACACAAACAAGATTAACTTCAACCAAAGCGCACACACTAAATTAACCATACCCCCTTACATACACCCCGATTCTTGCCTTCCTTTGACAATTTTTCAAACCCTTCAACGATTTTTATCATATATCATGAAAATATAGAAATTTTAGAATGGATATATATATATATATATATAAATATATAAAAATAATATATATAATATATATATATATAATATATATATAATATATATATATAATATATATATATAAATATTTATAATATATTATATATATATAATAAAATAAAGAAAACACCGAATACAGGAATATTCTTCAATGTTCCTCACCACCAAAGAGAAGATAGGAATGCAAGAAAACCCTTGGATCCAAAACAATTTTATGGAGAACTTAAAAAGTCTATTGAAAAAAGACTCTTGAATGAAAAAGATCTTGAGCTTGCCGACTTGGTAAAAAATGAAAAATTGGCCGGATAGTGTCCCAATAACATATGGGGAAAATGAAATGAAGAAAGTAGATTTGAAATTCAAACTTCATGAAAGACATTTGGTTGCAGGCTTCCGAGAATATGTTCATTTTAGAGTTTTCCCCGATAAACTTGCCCCATTGAAACTTGCCATTGAATCAATAGCCATTTCTTCAAGTGAATGTTAGAGAGGTTTCTCACAAATGAATCTCATTGTGTCTCCATTAAGAGCGTCAATGAATATTTCCACTGCTTCGGGTCTGTTATTCTTGAGGACTAATGGCCCGCCCCTCTTACAATTTAATCTATCAATACCGTAAATGTTTTACTCGTGGCTCATTTCTGGACATCGTTCAGCACTAGATAAACAGAGTAAAGAGAGAACAAGAAATAAGAAATACGACGATAACATAACGAAGTTGTGGAAGATTTTTTAGAAAAATCAATTGCATCAATAAAACTGTACTGAAATTGTGAATATTTAAAAGTTTTTGAGAATTAAAACAAGGTGTTAATCATATTTGTGTAATTTTTTCCGTAATCTATAGGTATGTATTTTTAGAATTTTATATTTCAAAACTATCCCCCCCCCCCCCAGTAGTGGCTGCTTTTGAGGGTAGGCAGAGTAGGCAACGCCTACTTGTCTTTGTGATCCCAAAATATTAAAAAGTCACATATATATAATATATATATATATATATATATATATATATATATATATATATTATATATATATATAGAATATATATA
>JABUQX010113091.1:25000-27500 GCA_015478945.1 Trachelipus rathkii | reverse complement strand
TAATTATATATATATATATATCAGGGTTGCCTCGTGACCTATTGAAAGTTTTTCAGCCACCACTATACACATACTAGCTAGTGTACAACTGTTTTTTTATTTTTCATTCCTTAATTTTTTTAACAGTTATTAAATATTTATTAAATTAAATTGCATCTTATTATAATAACACTCCAATGAAGCGCAATTTAATTGTAAATAAAAACTTTATATAATTTTGATTAGTTTTAAAAAGTTTGCAAAAATTTTGGCAAAACGCAGATTCTAATGTATTACAACGCAGAAAATTGTTATGTAGCACAAATTCGAGCTGCGAACGCTTTTTATAAGTAGGGAGTTTTGTTTGCAATCTAAAAGCACAAACATTGTACAACATTTTGAAAAGAAGTTTATTTTTTTTATTTTCCTTCCATTTTATGAAAGTTATAATTCAGTTTGTGCGTTGAATTGAAAATGAAATATTATAATTTATAAATGTTATGCCATAATTAATTTTAATATTTGTTTTGTTAGGGGTTGAATTACTATAGCTTGTAAAATATAGACAGTTCTAAAAATTAGAGGATTTAAATATATTTAATAGTGAATTTGCCTAGTTTGAAACGTTTAGTTATATTGAAAAAAAATTGAAATTGTGGGAATAAGCAGGCATTTTATAAAATTAGAATTTATTTTTTTGTTCAGATATATATATATATATAATTATATATATATATATATATAGATATATATATATATATATATATATATATATAGTATTAATATTATATTATATATATATTATATATATATATATATATTATATATTATATATATGGACATTTAGTAAGAGGTTGACTCCTTTAATATTAGGTTAGGTTAATTTAGTTAGCGTTAGGTTCGGTTCGGTTAGTGGCTTGTTACCCTATATTGTAATGTATTTACCTTAAAAATTATTGAAATTACGATACATTTTTTAGTGATTTTCGTTCCTGGAGTCAACCTCAAATATTAAATAGCATATGATATTATGATATATATATATATAAGTATATATATTATATATATATATATATATATATATATATATATATTATATATATATAGATATAGATATAATATATATATAATATATAGATATATATATATATATATATATATATATATACTTATTATAATATATATAAATAATATATTATAATATATATATATATTATATATATATATATAATATATATATATATATATATAATATATTATATATTTATATATATATATATATATATGACTTTCGGTATTCAGCATTTTTTTCTATTAAGTAAAGATGAATTCAGATTAAAAAATTTACTTAAAAAAACAAACAAAAAAAAAACTTTGTGTTCAGCCGAGATACAGTGAAAAGATATTGGTAGGCGCTAAGGATGAAGGAAAAGAATTATTAAAAGTAAGAACAGACAATTCAAAAGAGGTATTTTTTATTATCTAATTAAGATAAAGTATAAATGGATTTGTGGTTGTGAGGATAGAAATTCTTTGCATTGTTTTCCATGTTTATTGTTAATTGGAGAAGACTGGACCAAAACCGGTGTAAGAGATATAAATCAACTAGCATCTAAGGCAAAATATCATGAAAACACGAAGGTACGCATGGAAAACGATTTAAGCCTTTAATTGTTTCAAAAATTAAACGTTGCTAAACAGCGAGTATAGAAAATCAATACGTAAGCAAATGAGAATTGATAAAGGAAACAATAGTATATATGAATATTATCGCAAACTGCGATAAAATTTTGTGAACATTTTGATTGGCAATTGAGAGGGCATAAACGAACTTAAATCCTCAACCCACTCCAGGTGTTTCAGAGGTGCGTGAACTTCAGTGGCATAACTAGATAATTTATTAAGGGTACATCTAGAGAAGGCCATTGTTCTCAAGGGAGCTTCAAAAATAATGCAGAATGAACTTCTACAAATTTTGCTTGAAATCTGTCACGAGGAGATAGTAAGAGAAATTCATGATACTGATACTGATTTTTTATCTGTCATTGCAGATGAAACGAGTGATGTTTCCAACATATATCAAATGGTTGTCATCTTTAGATACATTGTTAAAGGAAAGCCAGCAGAAGATTTTGGAACTTCATTGCTCCAGAAAAGCATGACGCTGAAATACTTACTACTCGTTTTTTAAAAGAGATCGAAAGGTTGGGTATAAATGACCACGAGGGTAAATTAATATCACAAACTTATGATGGTGATAATGTTATGAGAGGCTCGTCTGGTGGGGTTCAGGCTAAGTTGAGACCAATGTATCCAAAAGCTGAATATATTATTTATATATATATATATAATATATTATAATATATATATATATATTATATAATATATATACTATTATATATATATATATATATATATATATTATACTATATATAATATATATATATATTATATTATATATATATATAGTTATATACTATATATTAATATATTATAATATATATATATATATATATATTAT
>JABUQX010113091.1:0-5000 GCA_015478945.1 Trachelipus rathkii | reverse complement strand
AAATGCAGTGCTCGTAGTTCGGTGAAAACTAAGGTGACGAATAAAAAAAACATTTAAATATATTAATGAACGAATTGAAGCATTTCTAAACTAAATAATATATAAATGTTAGATTAATTGACAAGTTCATTTAGAATCTAGCATAGAAAATTGCATGTTGAATGTGTAATTATGGGGTTGGCTAAATTATATGCATGGTGAGGTTATTAATCTTAGGAAAGTCATTCTGAGGAGGTGACAACTTACATATTGTCGACTTGGAGAGTCTTGATAGACCAATGTGGTTTTTAGCTCTATTTTCTTATGCTCTTATTATATGAGGTATATAAATACAATTTAAATACATTGTACTTTAGATATATACCTCTTATTCCAGACCATAGTTTCACTATATACATCATACAAGGTAACAACACACTCTCTATGTATTCTGAGAGTGACACTACAATCATTTTTGACTTGAGGTCCTTGATAGACCCATGTGGCTTTTAAGTTTCTCTATTTTCTTATGCTCTTATGATATGAGGTATATAAATACTAAGTTTGAAGCATTAAAAAATACTAACTATGTTTAGTATTGAGGCAGGCTGCCTAATCTGAGGGGAAATCGGGGTCAGGATCAAAACAGGAGGCGAATCGACTATTCTAAAAATGATAGGATTTAAAATGAGGTAATTTTAAAATGGTTGAGCAGGAGTTGAGAAGTTTTAGAATGGTCGAATTGGAGCCGGAGCCGGAGCCGGAGCCGGAGCCGGAGCCGGAGCCGGAGCCGGAGCCGGAGCCGGAGCCGGAGCCAGAGCCGGAGCCGGGAATTTTAAATGATAGAACTAGAGCCAAAGTTGGAGCCGGCAGAAAACTTCTACCGGCTCATCAACTCTATTTTGAGGTACAAAAAATAATGAAATCAAACCGAAAAGTTATACCAAATTTTTTACCAAATTTAAATAGTCGTAAAACCTCTTTCAAACCAAACAAATCCTAATAATCAATCCAAATCAACAATAAACTGGCTGTAGAACATTTAGGAAAATTTCTCCGGCAAACAAAACGAGATTAGCACCAACACAATTTTGAATCAATCCACTTCAGTCCAGACATAATTTAAATCAATCCAGCTCAATCCAGACATAGTTTGAGTCAATCCAGTTCAATCCAGTCATAGTTTGAATCAATCCAGTTCAATAAAAAAATAGTTTTAATCATTCCAGTTCAATACAGACATAGCTTAAATCAATCCAGTTCAATCCAGTCATAGTTTGAATCAATCCAGTTTAATCCAGACATAGTTTGAATCAATCCAGTTTAATCCAGACATAGTTTGAATCAAACCAGCTCAATCCAGACAAAGTTTTAATCAATCCAGTTCAATCCAGACATAGTTTGAATCAATCCAGTTTAATCCAGTAATAGTTTGAATCAATCCAGTTAACTTCAGACAAAATTTGAACTCAATCCAGTTCAATCCAACATAGTTTAAATCAATCCAGTTCAATCCAGTCATAGTTTGAATCAATCCAGTTCACTTCAGACAAAGTTTGAATCAATCCAGCTCAATCCATACATAGTTTAAATCTCTTCAGTTCAATTCGGACATAGTTTGAATCTATACGGTTGAATCCAGTCATAGTTTGAGTCAATCCAGCTCTCAGAATCCTAACTACATACATCATACCACAGCAGTGAACCAGAACAAGAGAATTCCTCAACATCACTCTCATCATCAACATATAGTTAACAGTTCCTGAGCACAGTCAACCGTACCCGCATGAACTAATCTCACAATCCTCTACACATACGATAACTCTAAATCCACTCCATCATACATTCAACTCCAGAATCTCTAAATCGTTCAGATAACCTATCTCCGCTGCGCTACTGTACATATCCCCAGATCATACGCTATTGCTGATTGTCAAGCATAACACCCACGCTCGCATCATCTCCAGACCCCATTCATTATTCCTATCAAGCTCTCGCTCCCATCTCTCACATACTCTCAACTTATTATACATCTCACTCACCTTTAAGTCCGATATTCAAATTCCATATCCACTAATGCATAGCTATGCGAAACCAACTCTGGCAATGTCATAATCAGCCACATCATGAAGCTCTATCGTCATATAACTTCCAAGCACAACCAGCTCTCAACAACTATTCCACAACCATCAACATACATCTAGCAAACGTCAATATCTCACCGCTATCAGCATCTAACTGCACAGACATCAGTAGAAAGATATCACTTCCTTATAATACTACGATGATATCCTTCGCATCGACACATCCTACCAACTACCCTATACTATTAGCACTTACTAGGATCCTCTCAGCCGCGCTCACAACCCTTATCGCAATGAAGCCATATCGGCGCAACACCTTGCTCACAACAGGATACTAGCTCGTCTGAAGGAAAGCGAGTTCTCCGCAGCTTATAACAGAGGCACAGGCACGTGTGACTATATGAGTCACTACGCCGCCTCTGCCGAAGTCTAGCAGATATACACCACTCTAATCGGCGACTCTCGTTACACAATGTGCGCATCGAACGAAGCGAGAGATCTGTAAATCTAATTCCATACTCGTATAATCGTGACTGCATGACCTAGTGGCTCACCCCGCCCAGATCTTCGAGTCCTAAGCGAGCATCACACGACCATATGATACAGATTAATCTAGACGACGCTATACGACGACCATCCACTGAAGAGCAGCTAGAGAGTGCCGATGAATGCAGTTCCATAACAAGCCCCGTAGACCTGAGAAGAGAGAGAGGAGAGAGACGAAACGATAGGTGAAGTGAGTCATACTCATGAGAGAGAGAGATCTGTGAAGTACGATTCAAGAAGAGAGAGAGAGAGAGACGAGAGCAGAGAGAGAACAGAGGAAACAAAATGAGGAAAATAATAAAATAATTGTTTGATAAATAATAAATTAAAATACAAACGAAAATTAAAAAAATATATAGGTAATGTTCAAAAGAAAATTATTAAAATTAAACACAAAAAAATGAATAAGTAAAATTAATTAATACAATTAGTAATATGAATAAAATTAAAATAGTTAATCAAACAAAGTAAAAACAAATAACGTTAATGAAAAAAGAGAAGAGGAAAGTAAGGGGGAGAAACTGATGAGATCAGACTGGTGGGGGTGGGAGGCGCAGTTCTGGCTGGGGAAGGTAGGGGGTGTAGTTCAGGCTGGGGTAGGTAGGGGAGTAGTTCAGGTTGAGGGAAGTGGGGGGACGTAGTTCAGGTGGTCTTGCAGATGTTCTGTTTTGAAGTGCAGGCGATTAGTCTTTCAGTGATATACTATAGTAGGGGGGCAGGGTGCGAAGTAGCTTTGGCCGACACACCGATGCGGTATAGAGCGGTGCGGTGCGATGCTGTGGGGTAAGGTGCGGCGAAGCAAACAAATTTCAGCTTTCTAGCGCGGTGCGCTGTGGTGCGGTAATGCAGATGTAAAATTGAAGTGCAGTTGGATAAATTGTTTTTTGCTTTTGGCACGGTCCTGTTCGATGCTAGTGCACGACCTCCAAGCCCGGTGCGGCGCGGTGCGGTGCTGTGAGGTGCGGTCCAGTGAGGCATTCAATCCAATTTCAACTTTCAGTTGCGTCTGCGGTTAGTAAAAAACGTAAATGTCCACCAGTACGGTGAGATGAGCTGTTTTGTTTTTTATTTTGCCTCGTGCGGTGCCGTGCAACGCTAATGCACTGTCTCCAGGCGCGGTGCGGTACGGTACGCTAAAATGCAGTGCTCGTCCAACCCTAGTACTCGGGTGAGTTAAATTTCATCCATAGGAAGGCCTGAAGCACACGAATTACAATCGTTGAAACTCCTCCCTTTTTGTTTATCATATGTTTGTAGCTTGAGAAGTAGCAAAACCGGGGTTTTCTTAATATAATATATATATATAATAGATATATAAATATATATATATATATATTATATATATATATATAATAATATATATTATATATATAATATATATATATATTACAGTATATATATATATATATATTATAGTATAATATAATAATATTATAGATATATATTATATATATATATATATAGCTTCAATAAAAGGAAAAATCAAAATAAAATAATCATAAAAAAAACCCCCATTGCATAGAATATAAAATATATTATGCAATAAATTATATTTATATTAAAAAATTCTTCATCTATCTCTTAAACAAACAAAATGTTGATTTAATTTTCCATCCGTTATATTATGTAGATATGATCGAACACTAGCTAAAGCAGTTCTTTTAGGCTGTTTATATATTATATATATATATATATATATATATATATATATATATATATATATATATATATATATATATATATAATATTTAGAGATATATATAATATATATATATATATAATATATATATATATATATATTAATATATATCAATGGAATGAGTGACTTTAAAAAGATTTAGTAAATATGGATCTTTGAACCAGCAACTTGCTCTCTAACTGGTTTGAAAAATCATCAAGAAAAGAAATTGTAATTGTCCTAGATCTTTTCATTTTACATTGATTCTCACATGAGGCATTCTCATTTCCTCCTTAACAGAAAACAAAAGTTCTGTTGCAACTTACAAAATGTTTGAAAAATGTTTCATCGATACTCGAGTGAAAATTCTTTCAAAACAAGCACATTTTTAATAATATAATTTAGAGCAGTTGCTGTCACTAATTATGCGAACTGCAAAGTAGTACTGGAAGTAATGGAAGTAATGGAAGAGTGTAGTAATGGAGTAGTAATGGAAAGTAGTAATGGAAAAGTGTAGAAGAATAAAGTTCAAGTCATAAATAAACTTATAACAAATTTGTTTTTTAATACAGACTTCAAAAGATCTGAGTTTTTGAAGAACTTTTAATATCTTGATCCATACAAACTTCTTTAAATCTTCAACAAAGACTTTAAAAATTTCTCTAGATCGTAACAATCCAACCTAACTTTAAACCAACATTTTATCTCTCTCT
>JABUQX010113090.1:0-29368 GCA_015478945.1 Trachelipus rathkii | reverse complement strand
TTTTTGATTATATACTATATATATATATATATATATATATATATATATATATATAATAAATTATATATATATATATATTATATACTGGTATATATATAATAAATGGTGTCAAAAGTGATTGATTTAATATTAATAGCGCAGTGAGGCAGGGATGTGTTACCTATGTTCCCCTTGGTTATTCAACTTTGTATATGGATTGGTTATGAAAGAATTAGAGATGGCGGTGGCAGGAAATGGTGTTAGAATGAACAGAGAATGGTGAGGGTGCCCCTACCTATTATATGCGATGATTTGTTTTCTGTGCGAGAATCTGAATAGAGTTCAGTAAGATTGGTAGAGAAATTTGACAGAGTGCTGATAAAAAAAGAGAGGGGTTTGAAAAGCTAAACCGTAGACTCTCAAGTTATGAGTTGCTTGAGTGAGGACCTGTCCTCAGGCGTAATGTTAGTTTAGATGGTGAGAAGCTGGAACAAGTGTCTATAGCTTTAAGTATCTAGGATATATATGGATGAAAGGAAACGGATTGATGCAGAGTGTAGTAGGAAAGTGTGAAGACAGGAGGGGCTGCGTGCAATTAAAAGCGTTTGGTTGCGATGTAAGGAGACTTAAGTCTTGAGTGCGCTAGGTCTTACATGAGGGTATGTTATACCGGTATAATGTATAGTAGTGAGACTCATGATTCTGCGAATAAGAGGTGTAAATTCTAAAGACAATGTGCGTCAGATGGACAATTTTTAGGGGCGTGTTAGGATGCGAGGCAAGATGATAAAATGAGGAAATGAACGCTATTAGAGATGTTTGTGTGGTGTGAAGAAAGGGAAATGCAGGGTAATAAATGAAAGTACTGTTTGATAAGATGTTGTTGGTTCATGTGAAAGGAATGGATGATAGTCGGTTGCTTAAGTGCATGTATAGTGGTGAGTGTGTGGGAATTGACCGGCTGGGAGATCGAAGAAAAAGTGGATTGAGTCAGTAAAGGAAGTCCTGGAGAGATAGGAATGTGAATTTTTCAGAGGCGAGAAGAAAAGTGCATAATAGGAGTGAATGCGGGGTTTTGTGAGGGCGCGTATGGTTTTGTGGCTCCACCTGCGGCCAAGGGATGAACCGACGCCACATGACGAGATGCCATAATGCAGAATCCTTTGCGGTCCCGTGAAGCTCTAGATTGGATTTTCTGACTGCGGCGACAAGTTCTCACTAAAAGTTATAAAGGGAGCGGTAAGGCTGGGCTTTCTTTTCGCACTCTGCGTCCTATCACTAATTCTTCTCGACCTACCTCTTTTGCCTGTTCCTTCCAGGTGCGAGTTCACGATCAACTTACCCCACGGCTCTTGGAAAAAAAGTCCGAAGATAATGATGGTGATATATTGATAATATTCATACATTATATATCACCCCTGTATATATCTTCAGTAATATTGTAGCATATACTTATACTTATACTATTAATAATCTAATTATAATACTATACAGTATTATAATAATATAATATAATATATATATACTACCTTTGGAGCGGAGCCATATACCTAGTCACCTATCTATTTTATATACCTATATAATTATATATTTCAGGCTACAATCAGAATCAGAATCATCCTCAAGTCTATAAACTGCAGGCTCAAGATATAGATGACAGGAAGCTTTGTGATATCTGCAAGAACAAATACAAAGACCTCTCAAGACATCTGAAAATTCATGGGCTTCTCCCTGATGAACGGAAACGTATTTGTCAACAAAAAAGAAAACGTAAACCTTTAAGTGATAAAGTAGGTCGCAAATGTCCTTTTCCACAATGCGCAAATTCACAGCCGTATCCTAGATTGGACCAACATTTGCGATATTTTCACAAATTTCAGGTTAACCATCCAATGTATAGAAGGTTTGTTAATACGCATGCTCCAAAGCAAAAAACTTCTATAAGTTTGACCAACCAAAAATCTAGTAAAGATAATGAACCATGTGAGATAGCTGAAGACGGACTACTGTTATACCAAAATTGCGTGGAAACAGAAGCACACACTTCCACTTACCCAGTATCGCCTTTTTCAGTGATGGAAACAAATTATAAAGATGGTATGGTACCACAACATAAATTACATGAAACAGAAGACCAATTATGTCAACAACTGTCAACACAAGTGCCAAATTTGAGAACCCCTAAATCTCCCTTATTTGAATCTAATTTGGTAAATGTGGAACCAGAAAAAAAATCACAGGAAACAGAAGAGCACACATCTCAAGAGGTCTCAACAGAACTAAAAAATTTGAATTATCCCGTATTGGCATCGTTCCAGTTTTTTACATTCTTAACATCATTAAATGGTGGATGGATGACCCAACATAATGCTACTCAGTACAAGCATAAGATACGACAAATATTGAAAGGGTCCAAGATTGAAAAAGCTGAAGAGTTTAATTCACAACAAGTTTTAGAAAAACTTTGCAATTGGTTTCACAGTTATATTGAAGGACACCAAGAAAATAGCGCATATTTTTATGTCAGCATCCTGGTAAAATTTCTTAAATTTCTTGGATTTCAAAACCCTGGAAATCTTCACATTTATAATTAATATCAAATATACAATATATATATATACATTTGAGAGACTATATAAAAAAAAAAAAAGACCAAAAAATCATATGAGAGGAAGAAGTAAAATGACATTTGCTAGCTGAACTACAAGCTTTAGAAGTACTAGTGAAAATATAATGTAATATATTGAAAATAATATAAGAAAATCATAAGAGAATAAAAACAACAAGATTAAACTGCCCAATATGTTATTTCTTAATTCTTTCTTTGGTTTCTTCAACTCCTGGAGAGTCATATTTGCTAACACACATGACTTACATTCATTTCTTAATATAGCTGTTAAAAGAAGATAATTTCTAACTTGAGAATGTTCAGTGTACGATAAGGCAGTCACGTTGTCATTTTCCAACAAATTTAAAATAGTTTTACATTTGTGACTAATTTCACTAACTTCAAAAGCTTGAATTTCAGCTACAGGTATGTCATTTACTTCTTTTTTCCCAGAGATTTTTGCTTTTTTAAAAGCTCTTGTCCAGTTTTGAAAAATTATGATTAATGAAATGAATTATAAATGTGAAGATTTCCAGGGTTTTGAAATCCAAGAAATTTTACCAGGACGCTGACCTAAAAATATGCGCTATTTTCTTGGTGTCCTTCAATATAACTGTGAAACCAATTGCAAAGTTTTTCTAAAACTTGTTGTGAATTAAACTCTTCAGCTTTTTCAATCTTGGACCCTTTCAATATTTGTCGTATCTTATGCTTGTACTGAGTAGCATTATGTTGGGCCATCCATCCACCATTTAATGATGTTAAGAATGTAAAAAACTGGAACGATGCGAATACGGGATAATTCAAATTTTTTAGTTGTTGAGACCTCTTCACATGTGTGCTCTTCTGTTTCATGAGATTTTTTTTCTGGTTCCACATCTACCAAATTAGATTCAAATAAGGGAGATTTAGGGGTTCTCAAATTTGGCACTTGTGTTGACAGTTGTTGACATAATTGGTCTTCTGTTTCATGTAATTTATGTTGTGGTACCATACCATCTTTATAATTTGTTTCCATCACTGAAAAAGGCGATACTGGGTAAGTGGAAGTGTGTGCTTCTGTTTTCACGCAATTTTGGTATAACAGTAGTCCGTCTTCAGCTATCTCACATGGTTCATTATCTTTACTAGATTTTTGGTTGGACAAAGTTATAGAAGTTTTTTGCTTTGGAGCATGCGTATTAACAAACCTTCTATACATTGGATGGTTAACCTGAAATTTGTGAAAATATCGCAAATGTTTGTCCAATCTAGGATACGGCTGTGAATTTGCGCATTGTGGAAAAGGACATTTGCGACCTATTTTATCACTTAAAGGTTTACGTTTTCTTTTTTGTTGACAAATACGTTTCCGTTCATCAGGGAGAAGCCCATGAATTTTCAGATGTCTTGAGAGGTCTTTGTATTTGTTCTTGCAGATATCACAAAGCTTCCTGTCATCTATATCTTGAGCCTGCAGTTTATAGACTTGAGGATGATTCTGATTCTGATTGTAGCCTAGAAATTATACTATATATATATATATATATATATATATATATAGTGCATATATATATATAATATATATATATAGATATATATAATATATATATATATATATATATTATATATATATATTATAAGTATATAATTATTATATATATTATTAATTATATATATATATATATATAAATTATATATATATAATATATATTATTATAATAATGATATATATATATATATATATAATATATATCAATATTATATATATATATATATATATATATATATATATATAATAAATATATATATATATATATATATAAGTGCTGTTACATAAAATGAGACCACCCCTTTTAGTTACATAAAAAAAAGACGACCCCGTATCTCAGCATATATGAGGTCTAGAACAAAAAAATTTGGAGAGCCCATTATCCAGATTGAATATGATTGGAAAAAAAGTGTTATATAATAATGGTTTGAAATCGATTTTTTGATTTTTGGGAAATTTTTTAAAATTTTCAAAATTTCACAATTTTTGGACCCATTTTGGATGAGTTTTTTGGGGGGTTTTCCATCGTTAGCTGTATTAAGAAACCTAGAAATTATTACCATATGTAGTTAATTTATGTAGTCCCATTCCTTAGATCTCATTCACCACAACAAATTTTTCGCGCTGAAATTTATTGCAGCCTACAAACACACAGGGAACCGTCATCGAACTGGGGTGTAAAAAAAGACCTAGCGCACTCAAGCACTTTAGTCTTCTTACATCCCACAACGATTAATTGCACCAGCCACCTCCTGCCATTCACAACTTTCCTACTACACTCTGCATCATCCGTTCCCTTTTCATCCAATATACATCCTAAATACTTAAACTCAAGACACTTGTTCCAGCTTCTCACCATCTAACACAGTGGTCTCCAAAGTGGGGTACGCGTACCCCGGGGGGTACGCAGAGTGATACTTGGGGGTACGCCAAAGAAGTAGCCTCACGATCACTTGCGAGTGTATGTTGTTGTATCCAAGTGAGTGCGATATTATATACTATATATATATAATATATATATATATAATATTTATATAATAGATATAGATAGTATATATATATAATATAATATATATATATACATATATACTCATGTCGATTATGTGCTTTCTGTTAAATATAAGTCATTTATTATTAAAACTTACGTTATCGAACGAAATGTTCATAGCGTGCATGATGCTAGAAGCGTGTTTTTTAAAAGAATGCAAAGTATGTAACGAAGTGTGGTTAGGTGGAATTAAATGGCCATAATAAAAGAAAACGAAAAAAATATGGATATGGTGATTTTATTAATCAACAACAATATTCTACAAATTACAATGTGAAATGCAGCATAAAGGTGTCTAATAATGGGTTGTACCCCCTCTTAGGCCCATCCAACTTCTTCAAGACGATTCGGCATTGATGAATGATCTTGAAGATGGTCTCCTTGCGGGATGTTGTCAAAGCGTTTGCAAACTCCCTGAGTGTGGACGGAGCATGTTAACGGCTTCGAACACGGCCTACACCCCAACAAATCCCAAACATGTTCAATCGGATTCAATGTCGGGCTCTCGCAGAAATGGCCAGGAGTCTGATTCCTACCTGTTGTAGGTACCGGTTGGACAACCGGGGCATGTGCAGTGTGCTGTTTGGCGTTGTCATGGAGTAACAAAAAATGAACGCCAATGAAGGACGCGAAAGGCACTATATACTCTTGGGGGATGTCTTCCGCATACCTTTTAGCCGTTAGCGTGTTCCTCTGCTCATGATATGCAATGCCGTGCGAGGACCCAAACAAATGCTTTTGCCCACAGCCATCACAGAGTCCACCTTCAAAAGAATCCTTGGGGAGCATATTGCAAAGCAGAAAAGTGCTAAACCTGCACGTCTCCAAATTCGCCGAGGTTCCAACTGGTCCATGTAGTTGTGAACTCGACTCATCTGTGGTGTCCAATACTCCATTACGGCTTTGAAAAATTGAAAATCGCAACCGCATGCTCCCTGAGTCAGGAAAGAGCAGATGGAGGACCTTGTAATAAGACTCCACGTTCATTCTGTCGTTTTCTCACTGTACGCTCGGAAATGGGCACATGTCTGACTTCACGGAGCCTGTGTTGTAGCTGTACGCTGTTTGGAAACAATCACGAAGCACTGCCAGACTCGAGGACAGGAATCTCTCATCTCTCTCAGAGTCCCCTCAGCGGACTCTGACCAATGTCGCTCTACGGTTTGCTGCCAGGTCTCCCTGCACGCACGAAGGATTCGATTGACGTCGCATAGTTACCCCGAGTTGCTGAGCCACCTGTTTCTGAGAATGGCCTGCTTTTCCGACAGTGTGATGAACTCCTATAGGCACTTCCCTTCTCTGACGATGTGTTCTTTTCATTTGACTGTCTTTGTCGAGCTACGCTTACAACATATTGTTTGTTTCTTAGTGGCTTGGTGTCTTGCCACTTGTTCTCCTAGGACGTACTTTCGCCGAATTTCGGAATTTGGTTGGTTGTTCCTTTATTTATGCATTTAATTCCATACACGGTGTAGTTACATACCGTATACACTCCGAAGTTAGGTATGACTCAAATAAAACCAACCCTAGCTCTACATTTCAAAATAAAGAAAGAGTTTACATTATATTAACGGGTGATGCATAAATTTGTCGCGAGTTATATATTATATATATATATATATACTATATATATATATATTATATATATATATATATATATATATATATTATATATATATAATATATATAATATATATATATATATATATATATATATTATATATATATATATTATATAATTATATATAGATATTAAATATCTATATAATATATATGATATATAATATCATATATATATATTAGTATTATATAATATATATAATATATATATATATATTATATATATATATATATAATAATTTAATAATATAATATATATATATATATATATAATATACTATATATATATATATAGTATTATATAGTATATATTATATATATATAATACTATATATTAGTATATATATACGTATATATATTATATAAATATATATATATATATATATATATATATAGTATATATATAATATATAATATATTATAATATTATATATATATACTATATATATAATATATATATATATATATATATATATATAATATATACGTAATATATATTATAATATCATATATATATATATATATATATATATAATAATATATATATATATATATATATATATATATATATATATATTAATATATATATAGTATATATATATTTATTATATATATATATATAATATTATATTATAGGGTTATAGGGGTACAACTTAGAATTATTTCGTCTTAGGGGTACGCGATCAAAGAAAGTTTGGAGACCACGAATCTAAACATAACCATACCGAGGACCAGTCCTCACTCACAACCATAACCCCCCTTACTCTTATCTACGTTTTACTTTCAAAAACCCCTCCTTTTACACCACTCTGTCAAATCTCTCTACCAATCTTCTGAAACTCTATTTCAGATTCTCCACACAAAACCCAAATCATCCGCCATTATTAATAGTAGGGCATCCCTCCACTATCACCTCCATCTCTGTCATTCTAACACCATTCCTGCCACCGCCATCTCTAATCTTTCATAACCCATCCATATACAAAGTTGGAATAACCAGGGGACATAGGCTAAACACATCCCTGCCTACCTTTTATCCAAATTAGTAATTTGTAAGTTACTATTATATATACCGGTTTATATATTATATGATATATAATAATATATATATATATAATAATATATATATATATATATATATATATATTATATATATATTATGTATATAATATATATATATATGTGTGTGTGCTGTGTGTGTGTGTGTGTGTTGTGCTGTGTGGCGGTTGGGCGTTTAGAAAGAAATTGCCACATCGGTACGTAGTCATGCGTGTCGTAGAAGGCGACTAACGGAACGGCGGTAGTTGCGGTTGGCTGCCAAACACTACCACCACCTTCTCTGCTGATATGCTGATGCATGCCTCGGAGATGATCGTGATCGCCGTAAACGCCTTCATAATTTTTGCCGCGTAAATTGTAATGATCGTATGAGTACATGGGAATGTCAGAGAAATAAATGTTACGAGATAAGGTGATGGATTATCTTAGAGAAGCGCAAATTTGAATTGCTCGCTCGGACTGAAACAAAGATGAAGAGGAAACGGGATGAAAAATGAGTGATGTGCGTGTGAAATGTGTGTGTTCTCGGTGTGGAAAGGGGGAGAGAAGGAGTTGTAATTCTGATGAGTGGCTTGTGGTACAAAGCTATGGTAGGATTTTGTGTGTAAGTACTAAAATTCTAATGGTTAAATTTATAGTTTAAGTTTAAGTTAAAAGTAAAAAAAGAAAGCGTGTGGAATGTACTAAAGTCATGATGAAGTTTTTCAAAAAAAAGATGTTTGGAATTTAAAAAAAAAAAAAAAAAAAAAAAAAAAAAAAAAAAAATGTGTTTTTACCCCCTTGCAGTTGAAACACGGGGTTTGGATTTATATAACCATATACTAGTTTACATCAGTACCTGTTCCCCTTGTTCTCTCTTTCTATTACAAAGACATTTAAATGACAACAACATAGCATTCTCTCATCCTTTCCTCCTTCAATAAAACAATTAATCACACTTTACACTGAAAACATATTCATTTCCACTACAAGTTACAACTCCAAATTTTATAAACAAAAACAAGGCTTAAGTATGGGATCTCCATTGTTACCTATCATTAGTCTGTGGAGCAAAGATAATTAGTCAAAAAAGTAAAAGAGGTGTTGCGAATGGTGGAGTGAAGAATAAGATGCTATTATAAAAAGGAAAAAAGAAGTTTTTGCAAATTATTTAGCTATTAATATAGTCAGGCTACATGGGACGAATACAAGAGTGAGAAATGAAGTTAAAGTAAAATCTGCAAAGAGATGGGCGGAAGAACGATGCAGAGGAAAGAGTGTTGCTAATTATCATTAGAGAGTACACTATTTTGGAAAATTAACGAGGGTCGAAAGAAGAGAGAAGAAAGTTAATATTTAACGTTGGAGAACCAACACTATGAATGATCCTTTTCAAGAATAATAATAATAATAAAAATGTTTTTCAAGAATAAAAAAAAAATCCTTTTAACGTGCTTTATTCCCTTTTCAGAGTGTAACACTACTGGAAATCGAACTTTGAGGCCAGCTATCCCAAACCAGCGCTACCAACGTGTTCGCAGTCGAGTTTTAATTCTTGCCCCCAAGAAGATAAAACTCCAACTGCTACGCGGATGATTGAACTAGCGTCCTCTCGCATGAGAGTCGGCGAGTCAACCTCCTACGCCACGAGGCGTTATATAATAATAATACTGTATAATTAAACTCAGTGGCCATACTTATTCATCCTCATACACTTCCATACACATCACTTTTGAATCATCATCATTTGCTTAAAACATTCAACTACGCTTGCTTTACCACATCATTCCAAATCTCACCATTTCCATTATCACACCCTCATACATCTCTTGCACTACTAGCCACAGCTTCCTTCAATTGTGTCCAGATTTGTTCAGTCTCATCTTGTTCACATTCAACCGATTTATTAACCAATTCTCCAACATACTTTTTATTACACAGTTGTTCACTAAACTTTTCACACTTGATTCCTCCTATTTCCATCGTTACCTCTTTACCTCTTTCGTCTCCATCCATACTCCTACTAACTTAATATTTAACCTTGACTTTTGCAAACTAAAATTTTAGCATTAATATTCTAGAACTCACACAAACATAATTCACTGCCACTCCTTTTCTCGACCTCTCATTGCTCTCCTCTTAAGCATATACACATTTCACTCCATACCTTTAATCTTCACAGCTGATATGGTACTTTCATAAATGTTGAAATTGGTGAAGCGATAGAGTTTATGGAACATTTCAAAAATATCCATAACAATGCAGGAATGAGGATAGTGAATGTGTGCAGTTTGATAGTATAAAAAGAAACACCAAAAATACACAAACCTCTATTAATTTCAGTTAACCTCCCACTGTTTGTGCGGTCATTTTCGTTTGGAAAAACATATGGTACATTGAAGAAAGGCACATTCACAGTGACCTAGTAGTATAAATTATATTATATATATATATATATATATATTATATATATATTATATATATATATATATATATAATAATATATATATATATATATAATATATATAATATACTATATATATATTATATATATATATATATATATATATATATATTATATATAATAATATATATATATATATATATATATATTATATAGTATATATATATATCATCTTCTCCTACTTCAGATTGGGGGTGGGGTGTGTAGCATACACCAGAACTAAAGTAGTTTTCAAGACATGACACAAATTGAGACTCATCACAGTCAGAAAAATCTACCCTTAGTGGTTTCACGAGACTGGAATGGGACTTCTCGCTGTGCGCATCTCTTCCATGTATTGTCGATTCCCTGGTTGTTGAGCCACAAAAAAACCATATCCCCTCACCAAAAACCCCCTATTCACTCATATTTATGCACCTTATCCTCTGCCTCTTACCAAAACCTCGGCATTCGCTCTAATGAAGCATTCCTTTACTGACTCTAATTCACTTGTTCTTACTTTCTCCCCAGCAGTGATTTTCCAAACACTCACCACAAATACATGCAACTTTACCACCGACTATCATCCATCCATGACCAAACCATCTCAATGTACTATTGTTTTTTCTCATTTACTCCTTTTTTCACTCAACACAATTTAACTCCCTAATGCACTCACTCCTCATTTTATCAAACTTCTCACACCTAACACGCTCTAAAGATTGTTCTACTTCCAAATCCATTCAATCACCATCTCACCTCCATTATTGATCATTTCATCAGTAATTCCATCTATGCGTATTATACATAAGGTATAAGTAACATATATGGGGTAAATATAAAATAGACTTGTGGTAAGTTATGATAATAAAATCTATCACAAATTTCCCCAAGTCACCAACAAAGTATGATACACCCAACATTTTTTTGGGGGGAAGCATAGATACTACACATTCTATTAACTGGTAGATTGAACCCCACCTACCACATTTTACCCCAATTTTGGTTCAGAAAAGTCATAGGAATATTTCTTAAAATATCACTTTTCTAAAACCTCAAGTTGAAGTTTTTGGGGGTAAAAAATGATGTTACAAAAATGGGTGTCATATCTAGCATAGTTTATGAAAATAGATGTTACTTACAAATGTTATGGTTAAAGGGTTGGGCTATTAGAATATATCTGTTACAAAGCTTAATCTAGTTTTCTTCATATTATTATATGACAATCATTTTTGACATTAAATGCCCTTATACTTATTTAAATCATCAGAACAGAGAAATAATAATAAAAAAAGATGCAAAGCCATATAGGTAGTTATAATCACTAGAATTCAGATTTTTATCTTCTAACTTAAAAAAAAATTACTTACTTTTATTATTAATTCCATGAGTATTTTCAACATAGCCATAAATATTGACACTACTGGTCTTCTCATCAAAGATAATTGTGCAAGTGTCCATTGCATTTAATGTTTAATTTTAAAAAATTAATAATATGCAAGAATAAAAAATTTTTAATACTATATATGTTTTAATATATATATATATATATATATATATATATATATATATATATATATATATATATATTATAATATATATATATATAATATTATATATATATATATATATATATATATATATATATATATAGGGATGAGAGAGAGAAGAAGAGAGAGAGAGAGATAGGATGGGTTAAAAGAGATTTAGATTAAGCAGTGGGTTGTAGAATGTTGAGAGGGATAAATGAGATCTGAAAGGGAAGACAGTGGGGTGATTGGAAGAAAAAGTTGGGATGTTTGCTAGTTGTTGGACAGAAACAAAGCTGAAAGGAAAGAAGGAGTTGGACTGTGGAAAATTTAAGGGTATGATTTCGGGCGTGGAACGAGAGAGTGAGCGCGATGGGAAGGCGTAGGAATAGTTATGAGGGAGAAGGTGGGATAAAGGTAAAAAAATGTGCAAATAGGTTGAGTTCGAGAATAAATGTGCGCGTTTTGAAAGTGAAATTGGGGGGGAAATGTGCGGTTTTTTATATGCGGCGTAAATGCACCAGTTAATGGAGCGAGGCAGGAGGAGGAGAAGAAAGTTTGGGGTGAAGTGATATGAATTTGGTGAAATGTTTCAGGGGTAAATGATAATTTGTTTATTAGGAGATTGGAAGGCAGGAGTGGGAAGAGAGGAGATGAGGGGAATTATAGGTCCATTTGGGGTAGGGGAAAGGAATGATAATGGAGAAAGTCTGTTAGAGTTGTGTGTTGATAGAAGAATGATAGTTGGGAATACTTGGTTCAAGAAAAGTGAAAATCATAAGTATACATGGAAGAGTGAGATAACGGGGGGAGGGCGATATTGGATTATGTGTGTATAAATAGAAAGGATAGAGGCAGATTACTAGATGTAAATGTATTCAGAGGGCAGGTAGGGGGTTATCTGATCACTATTTGGTGGTTGCTAGGTTAAGGTTATAAGGGGGGGGAGAGGTAACGGTTAGGGAAAGAGAAAAAAAGAGGAGAAGAAGTCATAAAGGTGGAAAAATTAGTTGAGACAATGTGTATGAGGGAGTTTAGGAGGGGTATGGAGGATGGTGGAGGGACGTGAGAGGACGGAAATCTAAGGGAGTGGAGGAGAGTGAAGAGATGTAAAGAGACATTTGTGAAGAGGCCAGAAGGATATGTGGAGTAAAAACGTGGGAGCAAGTAGAAGGAAAGGAAGTTGAATGGTGGAGTGAGGATGTTAAGAACGCAGTGAAAAGGGAAAAAGAGGTCTATGTGAAATGGTTGTGGAATAGGAGAAGGGAAAGCTGGTAGGAATATAGAAGGGTTAGGAGTGGAGCAAAGAGGCGGCGGTGGAGAGGGCGAGAGAAATGCCAAATAATGAATGGTTGCTAAGAAAAGCTGACAGAGAAAATATTTTGACAACATGGGAGAAGATATTCTGGCAAAGAAGTAAATAAAAAAAAGAAGAAGATGGAGGGGTTAGGAAGAGAGGGTTAAGGGAGGGGAAGGAGAATGGATAGGAGGGGGAGGATAGGGTGAGGAAAAGATGGGGGGAATATTTTAGAGGATTATTGAATGAAATGGGAGGGAGAGATGAGGAGGATTTTCAAGAGGTTGAGGATGGGGGGAAAAGAGGGGCAGGAAGGATATGGAAATACAAATGGAAGAAATTATTAGGCCGTATAACTAAAAGGAAAAAAGGAAGTCTACAGGTCTAGATGGTGTGGGTATGGAAATGTTACAGATGGGAGGCAGAGGGGTGGAAGAATGGCTGTATAGGTTATAAAATATATGTTGGAGGAGTGGAGAGGTTCCACAGGATTGGGAGGATGGTTGTTTCGTTCCCCTGTATAAAGGGAAAAGGGATAGGATGGAGTGTGGAAATTATAGAGGTATTTGTCTTTTGAGTTTAGTAGGGAAAGTGTATGGGAAAATACTAATTTGAGATTGGTGAGAATATAACGCGAAGAGAGAGATGCGGGGAAGAACAAGGAGGATTGAGGGTTGGGAAGGATGTGTGGATCAAGTATTCACAATGAAGATGATTGTGGAGAAAGGTATAGAAGGAAAGGGAAATTGTATGGGTGTTTTTTAGATCTGGAGAAAGCATATGATAGAGTTAATAGGGGAGGGAATTATGGAGGGTCTTGGAGGAATATGGAGTAGGCGGGGTAAAATTAGGTAAAGCGTATTAGGGCCTTTTATAGGAATAGCAGAAATTGTGTGAGAGTATTAGGAGGGAGAGTGAGATGGTTTGGGGTAGGAAGAGAGAGGGTTGCAGGACAGCGATGTGTAATTCACCGTGCTTTTCAATTTATTTGATGGATAGTGGTCTGCAGAGGAATGATGAGGAGGGAGGAGAGGCGTGGAATTGATGAGAATAGGGCGTGATAAAGAGGGGAAGTTTGAAATGATATTATTTCTGCGGGAATGATACTGCCTTAGTGGCGAAGAATTCAGAAGGGCTTTAGTATTTGGTGAGGAGTTCGAGAGAGTGTGTGGACAAAAAGGTCTTAAGATAAATAAATCCAGGTAAGAGTAAAGTTTTAGTGTTTGAGGAGGTAGTTAAACAGATGTGGGCGGATTGGCGTTAGAGATTAGAGTTAGGAGGGTAGTATAGAGGAAGTAAAGGGTTTTCAGATATTTTAGGGATAGGATTTGGTAAGGAAGGAGGGATGAAGGAAGAGATAGATCACAGAGTAGGAGAAGGAATGAGAACATTGAGTGGTCTGAGGGAATTATGGAAAGGGGGGGTTATCACATAAACTTAAGATAAGTATGTTTGAAAAAATTTGTGTTCCAACGGTACTATATGGGTGTGAAACATGGGGAAAGGAAGTCTTTTTTATATGATAAATTTAAAAAGTGTTTTGAGAATGAAAAGGGTGAGAGCGGTTATGTGGGGGCAGTTAGTAAAAGCAGAAGGATTAGGAATAGGCGTGATAAGATGAGAATGTGATATGGAAGAATGGTTTGGTGAGCAAGAGCGGAGAAGGGAATGTAAGATGGTTTGGAGCATCTGCGAGAGAATGGAAGGAACAGAGGTGTGGTTAGGCAGAGTGTGGAGGCGGAGGGGATTAGGAAGGAGCAGGAAGGGGGAGACCAAGAAGAAGTTGGATGGATGGAATAAAGGAAATGCTGGAGAGAGAGGGTTGATGGGTGCGAGGAAGGTATGGGTGTTGGCGAGAGATAGAATGCGAATGGAGGAGGTGGGTGAGCGGCGAAGATGAAGGAAAATATGAATTAGGGAAGCTGCACGTATCACTACCCCGCTTAAGAGCGGGATTAAGTGTTTGTATAATAATAATAAATATATATATGATATAGTTTACTATATATATATATATATATATATATATATAAGTATATATATAATAATATATATCATTATATATATATATATATATATATAGGTTAGGTCAGGTATATATAGTATATATATATATATTAGTACCTACTATATATATAATTATATAAATATTAATATATGAAATAGTTTGATGTGCCAGAACTGAATCATTGGCCAATAGCCAATACTCTCATTGATGCTACTGCCAATACCTATACCAATACTGGAATTTCAGCAAATACCCCAATACTTCCTATTTAAAGATATTATGTATGGAAAAAGACCACCTATTATTATATTTTAAAAACTTCACTTTAATGGGAAGTTTCTAAGAGCTTATTACCATATTGTTAATTTTGTTTTTTTTTTACACATAAAGACTGAAACAGTATTGACACATTTACCAATGCCAATACCTTTGGGAGCCAAATTACCAATAGCCAGGCGAAATAAAAAAGCTTAATACGACTCACCTTGCGAAGGGGTGTGAATCGGACCACCATTAAGGGTGAATCGGACCATCTGTTTTAAATTCCTCTTTTATATATATAATTCAATTTTATATTTTATATTTTTTACTTATAATTAATTTAATGTTTATCATATTAAAATTAGTAATAAGTAATAAAAAATGTCAATAGCGATTAGAATAAAAATAATACGAATAAAAATAAGGTGATCCGATTCACCCCTCTCCGCTCACAAAATTTTGACACTTTTTGAATTCGTATGTTTTATATAAATTTTCATTTTTTATTTAATTTTCACTCCGACAGAGGTGACCTATTTTTACGTTAATAAAAAAAAAAAAAAAAGAAAAAGAAAAAGGTAGACTTTTCCATTTAAATTAATCTATACGAATAAAAATGTCCAATTAATAATACGCTAAAATACGAACAAACATATGGTGTGTTCCGATTCACCCCATCATCAATTTTGTACGGCAGGGTTAATCAGACAAGTGTTCAAGGCCATGTAACATATTGTTACTTTTCTGTTTCTTAGTTTATTTACAACAAGGACTATGATATCTATTAGTTACACATTATTTGACACAATACCGTCCTAATGCAATACCCTTTGGGAGCCCATACCAATACCGCGCAAAAATACACGCACTCATTGCTCCCTTACCTTGGAGGGTCAATCGGACACCATCTGTTTAAATTCCTGCTCTTACATATGAAAGTGTGCAATTAATATTTTAATAATTTAAGGATTTAATTTCTTAAGTATATTTAAAATTAGTAATAAGTAATAAAAATGGCAATAATCATTACATTAAAATAAAAAAAATAAGGTGGTCGATTCACCCCTCTCCGCTCAAAAATTTTGACACTTTTTGGAAATTTCGTATTTTTATATAAATTTCATTTTTTATTTTAATTTCACTTTATATAAGTAACTATTATTATATTATAAAAAAAAAAAAGTAAACTATATATTTAAGATTAAATTATTACGTATAAACACACTATCAATCAATAATACGTTAAACATACGAAAAAACAATGGTGGTCGATTCACCCCATCATCAATTTTTACGGTGGGTGAAATCAGACCAAGTTAGGCCCCATTGATTAGCCATAAATACTGTTGGAACAAAATTATACTTTGCCAGTTTAAGCGACATACCTCGAGTGTATACACTGAACAAATAATTAAAATCCATAAATCAATCCACAATTTTTCATTTTATAACAAGTTTTATAAAAAAACTCACATTTTTAAAAGGAAATTCTATTGAAGGGCATTAAGTAAATTAATATTATATTATAAAATAAAAAAAAACAAAAAAAAAAAAAAAAAAGAACCGTTATTATATTTAAATATACGTATTAAAAAATGTCAATAATAATATGAATGGAAAAATACGGAAAAACAATGTGGTTCGATTCACCCCATCATCAATTTTTACCGGCAGGCGTGAATCAGACCAAGTTTTTCAACAGATGCACATTATAACATAATTAGTTACTTGTGCACAAATCCTTTTTTTTTTATTACAAATAAGAATGAACAGTATTGACACATTTTGACCAATACCTGTCCTAAATCCAATACCCTTTGGGAGCTAATACCAATACCCGGAAAAATAAAGCTCATTCAGCCTAAACCTTGGAGGGGTCAATCGGACCATCTGTTTAAATTCCTCTTTTACATATAAATCAATTTTATTGTTTCATTTTTACTTTATAATAATTTTTATCATATTAAAATTAGTAATTAGTAATAAAAAATGTCAATAGCGATACATAAAATAATAAAAATAAGGTGGCCGAATCACCCCTCTCCGCTCAAAAATTGACACTTTTTGAATTCGTATTTTTATATAAATTTCATTTTTTATTTTAATTTTTCAACCTTTAATATAAGTAACTATATTCATATTATAAAAAAAAAAGTAACTATTAATTATTTTAAATGTAATTAACGTAATAAAAATGTCAAATAATAATACGTAAAAATACCGAATAAAACAATGATAGGTCGAGATTCACCCCACTCATCAATTTTTAGGACTTTGGGGTGAATCAGACCAAGTTTCCCCGTGATTTAGCCACTAATACTGTTTTGGAACAAAATTTACTTCCAGGTTAAAAGCTAACAAACTCGAGTGAATACCGAACAAATAATTAAAACCATCACCACAATTTTTTCATTTATAACAATTTAAAAAAAACTCACATTTTTTAAAAGTGAAATTCTATTGAAGGGCATTTTGCACCCTAATTTATTATATTTTTTGAATGATATAAAAACCTCTCTAAGAATAATGATGATCTAAATAAAACGATGTAGTAGCTACTACAGGCGTGCGCTATTAAATGAGTGAGTATGAAAAAATTTTTTTATTTTGTTTTTATTTTTATTTTATTTCTAGAGTGGAAGCTGAATCCACCCTCTAAAAGAGGTGGGCCCGGTCACCCCACCTGACGCTTATACTATATATAATTATATATATATAATATATATATATATATATATATTAACTAATATAATACAATAAAATAAATTATATATTAATATACTATATAGTAATACTAATACATAATCACCATTTTTAGTAAGTAAATTATTATACCAAATATTAATTATATATATATATATATGCACTTGTCCTTTAAAAGGAAGTTACATGGAGACATGATATCGAAAATCTCGCAGAACTCTGCTCTTGCAGCTCTGCAGGTCACGTGTTAGCTAAACTCAATAAGAAAAGATCGCAGAGAATGTATCACATGTTGCTTAGTTATGCTAATTTTTATATATTAATTTAAATTTTGTTTTTATGTCCGAACTCATGCTAAAGTGTCATAAAGTGACTATTATTATCGAAAATCGCAGAACTCTGCTCGTTCAGCCCTGCAGTGTGTCACGTGTTAGCAAAAACTCCAATAGAAAGATCGCAAAAGTTACCACAAGTTGCTTTTTTATCTATCATATGTTAATTTTTATATATTAATTTTGTAATGTTTTTTTAAATTTTTTATGCACATTTCTTTAATAGGAAAGTTACATAAAAAGACATGATATCGAAAAGTCGCCGAACACCGCGTGGAACCCTGCCAGTGATTCACGTGTTAGCATAAAACTCCAATTGAAAGATCGTAAAAGTTTCACAATTTTGCCACAAATTTATTCATATTTTCATTTTATATATTAATCCTTTGCATTGATAATTTTAAAATTGTTTTTTTTTAGCCACTTAGTCATTTTAAAAAGGAAGTTAAATAAAGAGACATGATATCGAAATCGCCAGAACTCTGCTCGCTGCAGCCCCTGCACTGTCCATGTTAGCATAAAACTCCAATATAGCAAAAGATCGCACGAGAGTTATTTCCACAACGTTATTTTTTTTATCAATTACTTATTCTAATATTAATTTAAAAAAAAATTTTTTAATATTTTTTTAAAGGGCGCTTCGAGCCGACGGATAGGACAGAGAGAGCGGACAAAGCTTTCCCGCCCGTGTCACCCGCTTGAGCAGAGAGACCCTGACTTCTTTCCATCGTTTGCGATTTAATATTGCGTATCCCATTTAGTTAAAATAAAAAAAATTATTGGCACCTTTGACGCACTATTGCCTTGAAATAAAAAGAAAAATTGATTACATATTCATTCGAAATATACCAGTTAACTTCCTTTTAAAGGACAAGTTCATATATATATACTATATAATATATAATAAATATAATTAATTATATGTTTATATATATATATATATATATATTATTAATATTATATATATAGTACTGATAATATATAGAATTATATTATAATAGTGAGATAACATAAATTATATATTATATAGTATAATAAAATTATATTTATAAAAAATATATATTCCTATATACTATATATATATATATATTGATTTGACTATATTGGATTTATAGAAAATATGGTCACCTAGTGCATTATACCTCATACCAATTTACCAAATTACTATATATATATGTATATAAATATGTTATATATATATATTATATAATATATTATATAGTATATATATAATAAATAACTAATTATAATATAATATAAGTATAATATATATATTATATATTATATATATATAGATATATATATATATATATATATATTTATATATATATATAATATTATAATATAAATCATATATTATATATACTATATATTATTATTATATATTATATATATTATCACTACTATATATATATATATAAGGAGAGAACAGAGCGAGCGAGTAACACATACAATGGACAGCGAGAGACGAGAGAGAGAGACGAGAGAGATGAGAGGACGCTTTAGACACTGCAATAAATAAGAGCTGGTGAGTGTGGCTGATCTAGGGAATACCGGGTATCTATATTGAAAGGCTCTAAAGCTTTAGCTAGCACCTAAAATTGGGCCCCTATCATTACAAGCAGTTATGGCCAGCATTTATCTGATACTAGCTTTTCAGTAGCAGCATAATGCTGGCCTAAACTCTGTATATGATAGGGGCCAATTAGTCTCACCACACCACACCTCACCTAAGTATAAATATATTGTATTCCTCACTCACGCTAACATATACCGACTTTTATCCTACAGAAAATTTCACTGCAAATAACTTGCTTATTTAAATGAGCCTTAAGAATTTAAATTATAACATGTAATAAGTATTGAACCAATGCAGCGCCGAACATTGAAAATGAATCAGTTTGTGTGAGGATGCATTTAACAATTTTCACTGAAAATGAGCTAAATATTTACCGAAACATGGCAGGCAGAGAAATATTCTAACAGTTTTTTAAAAATAAAACCTAGCAGGCTGAGAAATATTATTTTTTAAAAAATAAAACACATAAACACTAAATTAAAAGATTTTTTTTACAAAACTTTCGGTTGCTAGCTAGGCACAAACATTTGTTACTATTTTCTGGCAAGCGCCGGAATAAATCCATTACACGTCATAATACCAAAAATGTTGCCAGATCACGAAAAATGGACTACCGAATTATTTCAAATCCCGCAATCTTACCAAGTTGTTGCCAAATGATCCGAAAATTTTCCAAGTTGATAGAAATTAATCCGGAAAAAAACCAGGGATTTTTAGAGTTATTATTATTAATATTTTTATTATTATATTATTATTATTATTATATTATTATTATTATTATTATTATTATTTATTATTATTATTATTAATTATTATATTACTGTATATTATTCATATTATTATTATTATTATATCATTTTATATTTATTATTATTATTTTTAGATTATTGTATTTATTATGATATTCTATTTTTTTTTATATTTATTACATATTATTTTAAATATAATTATTATTATTAATTATTATTATTATCATTATTATTATATTATTATTATTATTATATTATTATTATTATTATTTGTATTTTACTTCGGTTTTTGAATTTATTTTATACGGCATTTTTTAAAAGGAGTAATAAAGTCAATTTTGTTATGTATTATTGAGTCAATATAAGCCTTGTAATTTGTTGAGGCATGAAGCTCCATTATATTCAAAATGTTGTCTTTTGGAAATATCTTAAGTTTTTCTTATTTTTTTTATTTCTTGTAAAATTAATTAGAAGGTGTTTTATGGAAGGTCTGCCCTCTTTTCTTAATATGAAGGAATGATTTTCCTGTTAGTTTTTGCTTAATATATTTTATGCGCACCTTTCCTAAATTGTCCCGACACCTGATTGGTCGTAAAAGTATCTTTGATATTATTTCTTCATATTTAGACCCATGTTGGTCATTTGTCCGGAATTTTTATCCATTTTCAATTGAAGGTGTGAGGTTCTTGCAATATTTTGGCAGACGTCTATTTGTGACATAATCGTTTGTTTACATTTTACTACGACAAAGCTTTTCTTTATCTTCAAAGCTATTGTGATATTTTGTAACAGTGTAATATATTTTCGTGATTGTACATCAACTGTGAAATTAAATTTATTTTTAAGTGTTCTAATATTTTGTCAGCATTTGTGATAGAGGTTTCATGCATTTCTGGATGCACCTCTATTACTGATAGCTATGCAGTAAATGTTAAACTATATTATTATATTATGTTTATTTTTTAAAATCATTGATTTAATTTAAAGTTTTCCCTAGACATATTTTGAAATCATTCTGTTTTTTTTAAACAGTCGAAAGGTAATTGAGATTCATTTTGTTATTTCTTTTAGTAACATATTTTAGTCAGATAATATTATTATTTAGACGAGAGTATTAGCATTAGGACTTTTACCTTGAAGATTTTATTTGTATTTTTGTGAAAGTCCCGAGTGAATAAGAAGTTTGTTTAATTCTTTGCTAATAAATTGGATTGGATAATATTATTTTTATTATTCAAACGAGAATATCAAGACCGAATCTTAGATATTAGTTTTATCTTGACGGTAATAATAATTTTTATTTATTTATTTATTTATTTACGTATTTTATTTTTTTTCCTTTATCTTTCTTTTGTATAATATCGTTATTATACAATCGGATTATAAAGAATTAAGATATGAAAAGTATATTGTAGTAGTAATAATTTATTGATAAAATTATTGATAAGATATTTCATCTTTAGCTATAGTTTCTCTTTTGTGTAATTTTTATTTATTATACGATTGAAACTATAAGATTGGACCTGTATTAGTATTCTATTTTAATATTGTTGTGTAAGATTATTTTATATGTCACTTGATGTGTCTTCCTGTTGTATAATAATTTATTAATACTAGCGCGGGAGATACAGGATTTGATACTATTAAAGTTTGATATTAGAAGTAAAGGTAGAATTTTTTTTTTTATTCAATTAATAAATAATTTGTATATATGGTGTTATCGAGTATTAGTTGAGTCTGTTGCACCGTAGTAGTGCTGTCTTGGCCTTTAAGCGTTGCTGGCATATCATTAAGTTTTCGTAATAGCATAAGATTGTAGCACCTTTTGTTGCTTTGGTCAAGAGAAAACTTTACGGAGTGACAATACGTTTTTGGTTACTGCTATTCTGATTTGTTTTTTTGTTTTTTTAATTACAGTAGAATAAATGCACAGATATCAAATATCATTAGATGTTCACCAGCAGGTGATGTTATCCAGAATTAAGCGTTAGTTATCATTGTGGTTGCTACAATAATATATATACACCTAATAGTACTATATTATATATATATATACTATATATTTTATATAATATATATACTATATTAATATAATAATATAATAATCTATCATTAATTATAATAGTATATATATATATATATATAATATAGCATATCTACATTTATATAATATAATATAGATGTAATATATATTAATATATATATATTTTATATATATATATATAATATATATTATATATATAATATATATATATATATATCTATATATACTATATATATATATCATATATATAATACTATATATATATATATTATATAGCTATATATATATATATATATATATATATATATATATATAATATATATATATATAAATATATTTACTATTTGTGTTTATAAAATATATATATATATATATATATATATATATATAATATATATATAGTTAGTTATAGAATATAATATATAATATATATAAAGTTATAATATATATTATATATATAGGTATATATAAATATACTTATATATATATTAATAACTAATATATAATTATTAATATATATATATAGTATATATATATATATAATAAATTATTAATATATATATAATATTTAACATATATATATACGTATATGATATATATATATATATATATAATTAATATTTAATATATATTTTTATTTAAAAAATTTAGTGAAAAATATTTTTTAATATTTATATTAGTTTTAATAACCTCAAGTTTAATAATATATATACATATATATACAATATATACTATATTATTATCTATATATATATTATTATATATATATATATATATATATTTAATATATAATATATTCTATAATACATACATATATATATTATATATATAACTATAATTATACTATATATATATATATATATATAATGGTAAATAATACAAGACGCACTTTGATCGTTCTCAGAACTTTAGAAAAGCGACAGAGAACGACCAAAATCGTCCGCTTAAAATTTGCATACCAAGGGCACGTTTTCGTAACACTTCCACTATGTTCATGCAAACCAATGCAGCAATACCTGATACGGCACCTGTATTTCACTTCTTATCTTGCTGTGCAACCAGCCGCCTCTTGCAATCGCAAGCCAAGAATCTACGGCATTCCGTCTTGAACTACCGAGTAAGTGAGCATTGTGGAGGTTCGATGTGATAACATATAAAGCTTGCCGGGCTGTATCACTTACTAATATAATATATTATATATAGTTATAATATATATATATATAATTTATATTAAATATATAAATAATTATATATATATATATATATATATATATATTATATATATATATATATATATATATAATATAATAAAATATAATATATATATATATATAGTACTAATATATATAAACCTATAATAATATATATATATCAAACGAGTATAAATATAATACTATAGTATATATATGTACATATATATAGATATAATATATAGCTATATATTATATAATATATATATATTTATATATATATATATAAATATATATAATTATTATAATATATATATATATTATATATATATACATATTAATATAATATATATAAATACTATTATACTATATTATAATATATATACTAAATATATATAAAATAGTATATATATATATATATATAATATTATATATATATAAATTATTATACTACATATATATATATATATTAATATGCATACTATATATATATACTATATATTATATTATAATAAATAATCTTAATATTATATAATAACTATAACTATATATATTATATAGTATATATATATAATAATATAATTATATATATATATTATAAGTGTTTGGTAAATGTGGCTTTGGTCAAAGAAAATTACCTAAAGTACTTTCGAAAGTGAGTTTTCTTCGCACCATGAGCCAGATCGAACCTCGTTCGGTTTCATAATCATAGTATATATATATATAATATATATTATCATATATATATATACACTACTATTACTAATATTATATATATATATTCACATATCATTGTGCATTTATATATATTATATATATATATATGTATTAGTTAATAATATATATATATAATAGTATAATATAATATATATATTAATAAATATAAAATATATAATATAATATAATATTATATATATATTAATATATATTATATATATATCATATATATAAATATATATATATATATATAATATATATATTATATATAATATATATTAACCGTATCTTTATGCGATTATATAATATAAAACACTTCTTCTTTTTACCCGCATTATTATCAGGAATCTCTTAACAAAGAAAGAGACGAGGGAGAGAGACGAAGAGAGTAGAAGAGAGGAGAGAGAGAAGATGGTAGAGAGAAGAGTACGAGATGGGAGAGGGATCTGACTCTAGGGAGAGAGAGAGAGAGAGATGAGAATCTCCTCATAAACTAACATTCGGAGATTATCAATAAATAGGGGAGGTTTTTTGGTATTATGATGAGACTGGAGTTTACTCACTAATGAAGTAGAGCAGACTATGCGAGCGCGTGCTTATTTATATGCAATATATATCGGACAGAGTGCGTTCAAGATGACCTGCAAGATATAGACATGTAGAACGAGCACTGAAGTGAAATATCTAGCCTATATGAAACAATAATAACACTACCATGAACCACAATTGATAAGATTGCACCATCCCCATAATATATAATATCGAAAAGTATTGATTAACACCTCTGGGCGTCGCACCGGAGGAACGAAGATGCCAGCGATGTTCGGATGATGGAACAGAGAATACGTATATACAAACGCAAGAAAAACTTAAGGAGAAGAAGGGTCGCTAACAAGTACGCGTTTCACGCACAAAACAGGCAACTGCAGCACGTCACACACACGAGATGATTCTTCAATATACTCAACGTACGCACTTCCAGAGCCCACTACACCAACGAGAAGCCATATAGTGACGATAATTAGACAGGTTAAACAGTAACGAACGAACTATGAAGAATCATATGCAATGTCAAGTAATTACGTCATGAACCTGAATACTCTAAACGCAAATATAATTTAAATAATAAAAATTAAAATATAAAACAACCGTGCGCGCGATATCACACACAAAAAATGACTATAAGTAAATATAGAAAGACCTGATATCAGAGAAGCTACGAGGACATACGAACTGAAGACTAGATAATAATAACAATCATAATTCCTTATTACTGTATATTATTATCTAATATAGTACCAATATATATGACGATGGAAAAACAGAAGCACACACGTCCACTATCACTCCTCATATTATTATTATTTATTGATACAGTGCTCACTTATTATTATTATTCAGTGATGAATGCATCAAAACAATTAAATTTATAATAGATATCAGTGTATATTATTATTATTGATTTATCTACTTAATTAACATAAAATACAAACAGATTAAAGTTACTCAGATATTAGTATATTCACTTCAATTAATCTAATGATTAAACACAATATATTATATATTAGTCCTAATATATATTTATATCATTAGTTTTGACTAAGCCAAATCTAATTTGTATAATTTCGTTTATATTTTATGCATTTATTAATGTATTGAAGACACACATAGAAGTATTAAAATATGAATTCATCACAGAATGTATAATCAAGCATAAATGAGATCAACATAACAAACTAATCATAAATCGCTTATATTATTAATTGATTACATTACTAAACATAATCTTATAATAAAATGAAATTATCCACTATTATTATATTATCGTTAATGTGACGTCTATTCATTTCATTTAGTATTTATGACATATCGTAACAATCAAAATGGTGTTAGCCGCTAACAAGTTGTGCACACTAAATCGTATTTATGAAGTAATGCCCAAAACTATAATTGCTCAACTTTCTTATTTATCTTACATAAGCAACACAATTATATATCTGACAGGAATATGAAAGTACCAAGATAAAATAGGTCCAGAATAGAGTTGTCTAATTAACTATCTAAACATTTAAGATATTAACAAAGACTGGGCCAGAAGTATATGTGCACGCAGTATATAACTAATGATAAAACACAGTATAAATAGAGCTCCCAATGTAGTTATGTTGATAATTCAAAAACATCACTAACGGATGTAAATATATAGCGTTTAAGAGCATTGCAACACAAACACACTAAGGAGAGAGCTGAACCAGCTTATCATATATTTCATGTAAGGTGAAATTGCTAATACTCGCTAATGCTGAGAGAACGAAGTTTGAGAAGTAAGTGAAAAGAAAAGCAAAAAAGACAAGCATGAAACAAAAAGCTGTATACATCATAATCATCATTCACTTATAACACTAAACCCTCTACCTCTGATCACAGCCAACCTCCATTCTATATTGCGCCAAATTACTACAGATAAAAAAAAGAAAAGAGTCATTAAAATTTAGTAGTACATCAAGTTTAAAACATGTTATAAAATGAGAAAGAAAATGACATACTAATTAACGCCGTATTCCATACATATATATAGTATATATATATATATATATATATATATATATATATATATATATATATATATATATATACATACATATATATGTATGTTATGTGTATATATATATAATAATACTATATATAATATATATATTATATTATATATATATATAGTATACTATATATATATCATATATATATATATATCATTATAACATATTATACTATTTAAAGAACCTATATTATTACATATACTATATATATATATATATAATAGTATATATATATATATTATATAGCTATGAATATAATATATATATACTATTATATATATATATACATATATTTATAAACGCACAAAGTCTGCTGTTTGTGTACTGAGTCGGGGAGAGCCGAGAAGCGAGAAAAAAAGGAGTTCACAAGGAGAAATGAGACCACGCGCTCACGGAAAGCACACACACACCACGCACGCACATAACCCCACATCACACCCACACACAAACAACATACAACTGCAGCTGCCGAAACAAAGGGAAATTGTTTCTTTTATTTTCGGCTCTATTTTAAAAATAAAAGTTGTTTTTTTTATTATTTTTGCAAAGGTTTTTTCTTATGGGAATTTAAATGAGGGTTTTAATTTCATTAAATAGAATTAAGAATTAAAACTATAAAACACTACTCCAGTATTGAACAGATTTGTAACTTTGTAAAAATTAATTTAAAAAATATATAACTTATATACTATATATAATATATTATATAGATATATATATATATTATATATTATATATATATATATATAATATATATATATATATATATTATTAGATATATATATATATTCATATATATAATATATATATATATATATATATATATATATATGATATATATATATATATATATATATAATATATATATATATATATATATATAATTATTATATATATAAGTATACTATATATAACTATAGTATATATTATACTAGTATATATAGTATATATATATATATTATATATATATTGATATACATTATATAGTATAATATATCTATACTTATATTATAGAGAGTGCCTGCAAGAGTATATGGAAATATATATATATGTGAATACTCAGTGGACATAAGCAATGCGGCAGTCCAAGTTTTTAACTTCGTATCAGAGTAGTTTCTAATATATCATAGTATATTATATATATATACTATAGTTATAATATATATATATATTACAGCCTCTTATATATATATTAATATATGATATATATATATATTACTATATTATACTTATATAATTAATATAGTATATATAGATGACGCCAAGATATATATAAACGCGCAACTCTAAATAACTGCAGAGGCCCTCTTCTAAGATAAGAGATTTTTGCAATGCGATTATTCGTTTACGGCAGAATGCTTATGATTTAAATAAGCTGTCTATTAATTCAAATAAGAGTCGCTAGTATTAGTAGTAGTAGTTAGTAGTATAAACAGTCGTGGCCAACAATTGCCTCTAACCTAATATTTGCGGTCGTTCTGCCAATTGTTTCTTTATATCTTTATAATTTTAAGCATTTTTAACATAATATCATATATCATATACATATATATATATAAATAATACTATATATGATATATATATATAAATACTTATCACTTTATATAATATATATATTATATAATATATATAATACTATATAATATATGTGTGTGTTGTAGTGTATTATATGTATATAGGTGTGCGGTGATAAGTGACAGTGCTTAAATATCTTTTATAGTTTTGTGATTGAGTTTAAAAAAAAAGAAAGATGGTGGATTTTACTATTTTAATCGGTTTCATATTTGAGTTTGATATTTCTTATACTCTTCTTATCATAGTCCGATGCCGGCGTGAGAGCCACAAATGAGGTCCCAGGCGCTGGAGGACCAAGAAAGAGAACAATGATGGAGCCGAGAAACCTCTCATTAAGAGATGAGCAGGGGGACACATGCGTAATGCAAAATGAAGAGGGAGATGTATGAAAATCTCGAGTTGACTGAAGGAGATAGTGCCAAAGGACAAGGACAAGAAGGACTAGAGGGGGGCAGAGAAGTGCCTATAGCCCAAGGGGGCGAAAATGTAGTGCCGATAGCCCAAAGGGTACAACCACCAC
>JABUQX010113089.1:80000-85000 GCA_015478945.1 Trachelipus rathkii | reverse complement strand
TCTCTCTACTATATACTATATATTATATATTAGTGGCGTAAATAACGCCCCCGCAGCCCCCGCGTGCGGGGGGGCGCAGGAGCCGAGAGGGCGCACGGCGGGAAGAGGGAGATGAACACTTTTTCGATGAAAACTCCATAATGAAAGCTCTCTCTTCTCTCTCTCTCTCTATATTATATATATATATATATATATATATATATATATATATATATATTATATATATATTATATATAATATATATATATATATATATATTATATATATATATATACTATATATTATATATATATATATATACGATATTTTTTTAACCCGATATATTGATAGTAAATCTGGAAACTTTCTCAATATTATTGATTTGTTATTCAGGTATGACCCGCTTCTTAAAAGTCACCTGGAGAATGAGAAAAGCAGAACAAAATATATGAGTGCTCCTATTCCGAATGACTCGTTAGTTTGGCTTCACAACATGTGCTCCGTGACATAATAAGTGAAACTCAAGATGCGCCCTTTTTTTTCTCTTATATTAGATACGACCCAAGATATTTCTAAAACTGACCAACTGTCAGTAGTAATAAGATTTGTCTGCATCAATTACGATGAAAAGAAGCTTCAAATTAATGAGTCATTCCTGGGGTTTATTCCCATAACAAATCAAAAGGCCGAAGGTTTAGAAAGTGAGGTATGTAAGTTTTTGGAAAGCAATAATTTTCAATTAAAAAGTGCAGAGGGCAGGGTGCTCCTGTTCATAGTGGGAAGACATTGCACTCAGACCAAAAAATCAAGCCGAAAGTCGCAATAGCCAAGTATGTGGCATGTGCAAAATCACAACCTAAACTTTAGGTCTTTGAATGATTCTTGAATAAAGGAGCATTTTACCAGAAATTGATTGTTTTATATGTGTGATAAGAGATATATAGGGTATTTCAGTCAGAGTTTCCCAAGGATGACAATCACTAAAGAAATTTCTCAGAAACCTGTATGGTCAACAAAAAACTGTTAAAAGACTGTGCCCAAATAGATGGTCTTCGAGGTTCGATTGCTTGTTGGTAGTTAAAGTTAATTCATTATATTTGAATTGTTTATTGAAAATCACTCCTTAACTTCAACAAAGAGCTCTGAAGTAGTTTAGGCGACAGCATTAAGATGACAAATGTCTACTTTTCACTTAATTTTAATGCTTGTGTTTCAAAGCAAATTGGAAAGTATTAATTAACATCACTTCTAAAACACTCAAAAAATCAGACATATCCTGGTTGAAGCTTCCACTCTTTTAGAAAGTGTGCACCAAACTAAACCATGCGGAGGAGTTTAAAAGCTAGTGAAGAGGCCAGCGGAAATTGCAAGAAGCGTCAAGTTGAGACTTCATTGCCTAACTAAACCGCCAAAGCAAAGTGACAAGCTTCTTCTGAATGAAGCTTTCTAAATGTTGGACTTCACTTGATCCTTTGCCACAATTTTCAGGGTGCAGTTTTTTTTACAGAAACACGATATACTATAGGTCCAAGTGTGAAACGGAGCGTATCAGATATGAGGAAGTTGTGAAACAGATGCTTCTGCTTTATGAGCCCTACAGCCCTTACAGAACAAAGAGATAAAGAGCTCATGGAGTCTGCTGACAAGTTTTACAAAAAACATGAAGCTGACGTGACAAGTTCTTTAGTTACGGAAATGCTCTGGCTTCAGAAATGTAATGTGCAAGTGAAATAAAGAAAAAGAAAAACGACAAAAATAATCAAGCTGACAGAAATTTGTTGATTGAAAATTGCTTGCTCTATTGTAGATTTCCAGAAGTGTGCTGCAGCTATTTAATAATGTTTCTGGACACTCCAGTAACATTCATCATCTGCCTGAGGCATCTTTTTTCAAATAAAAACTAATTAAAAAAGTTATTGAGAAAAGATACCATGACGACCGTTAAGTTAAGTTGAAATTGCCCTAGTACTTAGCATAGAGTATTGATCGCGCTCAGCGCACGAACTTTGGAGAAATTAAGTGCGAACATTTCTGCTCCAAAGAGACGAAAGGATAGTATATTGATATTAAAAGAACATTTGAAGTTCCAAATTGAAAAAAGTAATGACAAATGTGTGATTGTTTATAGTAAGTTCTTTAGCTTTACATTTACCAAAACATGTAATGTAAAGGTGTTTTAAAAATGCACATCTCTTTAATTATACTATATATATATATATATATATATAATATATATATATATATATTATATATATATATATATATTATATATATATATAAAACAATATGGCGTCATTACTGAAAATAACACTACTCACACAGTATTTTCTGAAACACTATATCAACCTATATATAAACCTTTTCTTTTATTGTAATACACTCTGGTTCTTTTGTAACTTGCTAAATGTGATTTTTTTCTTTGTAATGAACAAGAAAACTGTTTTTTGCTCATTTAAAAGCTTCCAACAAACTCTATCCACCCGCCATTGACTAAATAGCGCGAGCGCATAAATAAGTCGCGCCGGGGGAAAGCGCAACATGACCATATAAGATATACGGCAACTAGAAATATTAAAATAAAAATAAAAATAAATGCATCATAGAAATAAATAAACAATATAAATAATAATATAAAATATATAATTATAATATTTAATATATATATATATTATATATATATAAATATATATACTATATATATATATATATATATGGGAGAGTGTGCGGTATGTGTGTGTGTGTGTGAGGTGTGTGGTGTATTTACAATTTCAATGACATAATAATCTTTGATGACATATTTGGCTTTGCATTTGAAATTTAAAAATTAATGAATATATATTTCTTAATTTTTAATTTATAATTTATTTTAATTAATGAAACAATAGAAGAATTATTTATTTATTTATTTATTTATTTATTTATTTATTTATTTTATTGAGTGCTGAAAAACAAAAAAAATTATTTATCATTGCCAATCATTATGAAAAAGTCGAATCATTTTGAAATTGTTCGATCGAAAACAAAAATTCAGCCAATTACGAAGATTTCTTTCAAAAGTGGTTTTAAATTGTCCAATCACAGATCTTCTTTCAAAATTTCATCCAATAGGAATGGGGTATCTATACATTTAATAAAATGTATTTGTAAACAAGTCAGTTGGGGATTTCAAACCTGGCGGTAATTTTGTGTGGTGTGGTATATATAAATAAAATCATATAGTTTTTCCTGTATTGTTGTTTTGTCATTCGGTGTTTATAGTTATCAAGTAAACTTAAAGTTTTGAAGAAACTGGTAAGTCATTTTTTTTAATACACTTTAGTAGTAGAATTCTAAAAATAATTTAAGAGCAAAGTATTACGCATGTAACAGATTACTGCGAAGCCACTTTGCTGATAACAGGGGACAAATGTTTTAGACTTATGATACGAATATTTTTAATACTCAACAGTTAAATTATGAAAATATTTGTTTTTAGTTTCTGTGATAATGAAAAATATTAAATAAAAAATTCAAATATATTAATGCCCGAAGATTTGGCCTAATTTATGGCTAGTCCACTATGCAGTAGGTGTAGAAATTTGGGCTAAGGGCTACTTTTTCATTGCTAGGGGGGGGGGGGGGGGGGGAGATTGTAAGGTAATAGAGGCCGTACTTGACATGTTTATAGTTCCAAAAGTTGTGTGGTTATTTTTAAGTTTTTTAATTTTTTTTTTTACATTTTAAAATTACGTTAAAAAAAAAAAGACCAAGAGGACTTGTAAATATTAAAAATTATCGAAAGTGAAAACTTGAGTAGCCTTTAATATTAGAAACTTCTTTTTAGGGTTAACCCTTTACACTTTAGGCAAAACTTTCTATTCACTTTTTTTCTCTTTTCATTATTTTTCTTTCTTTTCCAACTTACCATCCTATCTTTTTCCATTTATTTTTTCTCTCTCTCTCTTCTCTTCTCTCTCTCTCTCTCTCTCTTCCTCTGCTCTCTCTCTCTCCCTCTCTGTCTCTTCCTTATCTCTCTTTTTTCTCTCCTTTCTCTCTCTCTTTCCTCTTTCTCTCTATCTTTCTATCTTTTTTTTTTTTCTTATTTTTTGTTTATTTTTATCTTTCTCTTCTCTTTCTCTTTCTCCTTTCTCTTTCTCTTTCTTTCTCTTTCTTTTCTCTTTCTCCTCTCTCTCTCTCTCTCTCTCTCCTCTCTCTCTCTCTCTCTCATCTCTTCCTCTCTCTTCTCTCTCTACTACTCTTTCTTTCTTTCTCTCTCTCTCTCTCTCTTCTCTTTCTCTTTCTCTTTCTCTTCTCTTTCTCTCTCTCTCTCTCTCTCTCTCTCTCTCTCTCATCTCTTTTTATAATATATATTATACTGGGGGTTGCATTGGGATAATATATGTTATGGTTATATAGTACTATATATAGTATATATATATATATATCTATAGTATTATTATATATAATCATAATATAACTTATATTATATATATATATAATATATTATATAATAATTCTCTTTGGTGGTCATATATATATAGAAAAATACCTTTTTAAAAATAAAAAAAAATTTTCTTTTATACAAAATATAATTTTACCACCTTACATTACTTTTTATTTAAAATAATTTCATTAATCTTTATATTTTTTCAGGTTTGTATGTGTATAAATAACTTGTTTTAAGTAGCTATAGCTAGGCATTTGTTTTTAATTTTTTGATATTAAAAGATAAAAAAAGAAAATCAAAAGTTCGAAACATTACCTTGCTTTAATGCAATAAAATCTTTATATGATTTTTTTAATTCTTTTAACTAATTAATATCAGGTTGCATTCCTGCACTGTTAAACCAGCTAATTATACAGTACAATTATAAATATAAAACTATTCTTATGACTATATTAGTTAAGAAATAACCTCTAATAAATATGAAATAGTAAAATTATGAACTAGCTATCTGGTAAAAAAAAATTGCTGCTTATAAAATTTAGAATTTCTTAAACTTTTCTACTATAGAGTGATTAATGATACTAATGATATAGGG
>JABUQX010113089.1:70000-75000 GCA_015478945.1 Trachelipus rathkii | reverse complement strand
GGCAAAAATCGGCATATTTTGTTAGAATCGTCATCTCATCTTCATCGGAATTCTCGATCACCTTGGTGGTAATTAATTGAAAAAAAAAAAGATTTTGAACACTGTTAACTCAATAATAATATATTAATAATCAATAATAAATTTTATATAATATATATATATATATATATTTATATATATATATAATACTATAATATATATATATATATATATATATAATATATATATATATATAAATAATAGTACCCATTTTGCTATATGGTATGTATGGCATTCCAGTGCCTAATGGTTCGCCTTTGTTTGCGTTTCATATCCACACTCATCTCCAGGACACATATCTATTAACACATACTTAATATCCACACCCTCTTTCTAGACAACATTTACAGATATCCCTATCCCTTATATCCATGTGTGAGGAGAAAAAAATTGCCCACATCGTATGTCCTGCGTTTCGTAGAAGGCGACTAAGGGACGGTGATAGTTAGGTTGGCTGCCTACTACCACTTATCTTTTCCAGGAATGCTAATGGGCATGCCTCCGGAGAAGGTCGTGATTCGCAGTAAGCGCCTTCTATCCTCGGCGCGAAATGTATTAAATCGTATCTGTATATTGAAATGTCAGAGGAATTAAATGGTTGAGGAGATGTAGTGAGAGAGAGTGATGGATGTATTTAGCAAGGGCAAATTTGATTTGCTCGCTTGTGATTGAAACAAAGACGAAAGGAAACGGTGCAAATGAGTGGTGTTGGTGTGAAACTGTGTTGTTGTGTTGTGCTGGAAAGGAATGAGAGGGTATAGAGGATTTGCATCTGATGAGTGAGTGTGTGCTAGAGAAGCTAGTTAGATTTGTAGAAATTGTGTGAGTACTAGAAGTCTAAAGGTTAAATTTAAGTTTGAAAAAGCGTTCAAATTTGCGTGGGTTGCGACATTATGAGTCCATCTGAGCGGTTAATGTTGAAAGAGTACGATTTTCTGGGATAATCTGAATGATGTTTTGGATGGTGGAATAGCGAGATTCAGTTCATTTGCACATATCTGCCCATTCAAGGATTTTTTTTTTACAGTTGTCACCGACGCTCACGGGGAGAGCCCTTTTCAAGGAGGGAGGGTGAAGTACTCTCAAAAGTTCACCCTCTAGCGCCAATTACGCATATGAGCACAGTGCAGGCTTAAAGTGAGAGATTAAATTTCAGTAGGAAATACAGAAATGGATGAGAAATTCCACAAAACAGAGGTGGTGGGAAGGAAGGAAGCACCACAGCAAACTAGCCTGGGGTTACCAATGTCAACAAAACTCGTGCGCAGATACAACACCTATTGTGCTACGAAGGCGTCGTAAAGTTGTGGTACGCGAGTTGATAAGTTTCTCGAGGACTTTGCCGGTCCTCGACGGGTACTTAGATAGAGATAAAGCACCAACACCTTCGCCTCGCAAAGATAGAGGATCAAGTGAACTGGAAAGTACGAAACAGTTTATAAGCCTTTTTCCGTTGACTCGACCCTGTTCAAAAGGCCGATGAACCAGAGCCTCCCCCCAGATATGAGAGTACTCCATACATGGCGGATGAGACCTTTGTATAGCGGAGCAACGGAGAAAAGGAGGAAAGTCTCACGAGTCTAAACAGAACTTCCAGTTCTTTTGAGGCCGCCCTAGCAAACCGTTTCGATGTGAGGTTTCCAAGACATTTTTTTTTCATGTTAAGGCAAGGAATGTTTTTATATTTTCAACAGAGAGAGACGACAGAACTGTCGAAAGATAGGAAGTTAGAAGGTATTTTGGAAAGAGATTTGTAAGTTGCGGTTTTTTAAAGAATTGAATTTCACAAAGTTATTTCTATACATCAGCGAGAATAAAATCGAAAGATTTAAGACGAGAGCAATTTCCAGAATAAAAGTGGGACGAGTGCGAATTGTTATGAGTTTAAAGGAATGAAGGATCGAGTCATCGGGAATACGAGTGGATAGAGTAGAGGTGCAGGTGAGAAGATCATTAATGAAAGTAAGAATAAAATATGAGATAAGACAGAAACCTGAGGAACACCACTATTGACAGAAAAGAAGTAGTAGTCGCCCCCATCAACAACAGCCGATATTGAGCGATTGAAAGAAGTTAGACATAAGTAAGCAAATGAGTAGATGAAACAAAGGAGGGGAGCTTGGAGGCAGTGACGCGTCCTACTCGGTCAAATGGCTTTGGATATGTTCAAGCAGCCACACCCAAGTCTCCCGTATTCTAAGCAGCGAAAAAGACCCATAAACGGTTAGATAGGATTAGTATCGCCAGTAGACTTCGATGCAACGCGAGAGGCCGTTGACTGGCGAATCGGACGCGAGTTTCCAGATGATCTTAGAAGTGCAGTTAAGAAGGGTTTCAAAGATCTTAGATAGAATACAAGTGAGCAGCTACAGGGCGTAGTTAGAAGGATCAGAGCGGCTTCTTTTTTTCGATAGGTTGGACATGTGAGAGGTCCACACTGAGGGAGGGAAAGATGCTAGTATTTGAGGGACATTAGAGAATATAGTTAGCGAGGGATTTGAAGAGTTAGCATTTTCAGTGCGAGGAATAGCAAACACAATGATCAGAAATCGAAAAAATGAGGATGGGAAGGCAGATTGCAGAAGTTGCTAGAGATGAAAGATTTAGTCAGTAGGAGAACCAAGGGAGGTTTAGCGCACTTTGCCTTTTGATGAAGCTAGATTTGCTTCGTCGAAGAGTAATCCCTGCAACGATTGTCTAGCGAAATTGCAAAGATTATTAGCGAAAGAGTGATAGGAGACGAGAATTTTTCACCAACACGCATAGGCACTGTCTCTAGCCTGATTGGCCAGAGAATAAGCACGATCGAACCATGGATTATGAGGAAGAAAGATTTAGTTTAGAAAGAATGAAGTGAGGAAGAAAAATTTAGCTAAGAAGGGAATAATCGCGCTCATCCCATCAACGATTTTAGCTGCTCCCTCCTTATCTTTTTAAATCTTTATTTATACATCCATCATTATTTCTTTATTGAGGTAGCCAATTTGCTATCATCCGCAAACTTGGAAACCTTACATTTAAGTCCCTGGTCTAAATTATTTTATACATGTATGAGGAACAGTCACTTGACCTAAGAAATCGTTATGGACCACAAACATGTCTCCTCATTTACATTAATAAATACTTTCAATTTTCATTATTTACTATTTTATTATTATTATTCATTATTATTATTATTATTGATTATTATTTATTATTTTATTATCTATTTATTTATCTATTATTATTATTATTATTATTATTGAGACTAAGGAATCAAAAATTTTGATCGCTAAAATAATTTCGGGAGGTGACCCCCCCCCCCACACTGACCTCTCTTGTCTAAGCCTATATATATATATATTTATATATATCATATATAATATTATATATATATATATAATATATATATATATATATATATATAGAGAGAAGAAAATTTTTTATAAATAGTTTTTTTCAATTAATCGTTCAATCGTCTCGCAAAATTGCGTAATCGTCATTCGGCCATAAATTCATAATCGTGCCCATCACTAATAATATATATTATATATATTATATATATATATATATATATAATTAATATATATATAATTATATATATATTATATATATATATATATATAAGTATTAATATAATATATATATATATAGATATAATAGTAATATATATATATATATAATATATATATATATATATATATATATATATATATATTAGCCGCTACAGAATCCATTAAGTGATAAAATATTTAGAGGAAAAATAATGTAGGAGTGTAAACAATGTTCCATGCGAGTCTGTCATAGACATGGTCATCCATATTTATAAGAAAATACATTGACATATGCAAATACATGATAAAGCTAATAAATTATTATTGACATTTTATTCATGCATCACTGTTTGAATTTTACACCTTTGCGAATGTATTATTAGTATAATAAATTATGAATATCATTGATAGGTTGGTGTATTTAAATGAAGATATGACATTTATCCGCAAATATTATTAACAAATATATATAATGAAGGGATTTATTTATAGGCATAGTGGTTTCTTTCGGTTGCTTACTGTTGTTTCTTTAGTAATCGTTTTTAGTATTTAGTATTGTAGGAACATAAACTGGATGTGTTGTTCTTCATATCAGGACTACGAGGAGTAGGTAAATTTTTTCTTTTTGAATATTACTACTACTACACCATTTATTTTGTTCGCCTCGGCTTAGATAAGACGTGCTTCGTACACTTGTCACAGATGAACGAGATGTGGATATGTGCCCCAGCTCATTACATCCAAACCAATGAGTCAAATAATAGTATATATATATAATATATATACTATATATAGTATATAATATATATATTATATATATATAATATATATACTATATATATATATATATATATATATATATATATATATATATATATATATATATATATATATATATTAGTGATGGGACGATTATTCGTCATCGTCGTCGGCAGAATCGGCGTAGCTTTTCTCATTAGTCATCGTCAATTTTCTGTATTATTTTGCTGATTAAGTGAGGAACAAATATTACACCAGAACTGGGAAGATTGTTTCTGCATCTATTTAAAAAGCCTCTAAATTTAAAGTAGTAGAATTTTGTATGTCTGTCCATTGTTTCTCGAATATTATTTTTTTTTAAAATCAATGTTTTGAAGATACTTACTATATATTAAAATTACATAAAATATTAAGTTGAAATATAAAGCGCATGAATGATTTTAATATTAAATAAATCATTATTATTAATCAGAGAAATTATTATTATTATATTATTATTATTTATTATTATTATTATTATTATTATTATTATATGGAAATTAGAAACAAAACCAAAGATGTTAATGAATATCATAAACTTATCTTTGTATTAATGCGGCGTACTTAATGTATTCACACATTAAATTAAGAATAAAAGTAAACGATTTATTTTTATTATAAATGTGTTAA
>JABUQX010113089.1:50000-65000 GCA_015478945.1 Trachelipus rathkii | reverse complement strand
CTTATCTCCCCAAGACTGGAGGCAAGGTGAGTAACATATACCGGAAACATAAAAATAGTAGAAGAATTTGAAGCAAGTGAAAAGCCCATTTCCGCCCCCTTTATACCAATTAGTAAGAACTCGTCGCAGTCAGAAAAATCCACCCTAGAGCTTCACGGGACCGCGATGGACCCTCAACTATGACATCTCGTCAATGTGGGGTTCATTCCTTGGCCCAGGTGGGCTACAACCATACCTCCTCACAAAACCCACCATTCACTCCTGTTATGTACCTTTCTTCTCGCCTCTGCCAAACTCACATTTCTCTCTTCCAGGCATTCCTTTTCTGACTCAATTCACTTTTTCTTCGGTCTCCCATCCGGTCGATTCCCAACACACTCACCACTATACATCCGTTTAACCGACCGACTATCATCCATCCTTTCCACATGACCAAACCATCTCAACGTGCTTTCATTTATTCTCTCATTTACCCCATTCTCCACACCAAACAACTCTCTAATACGTTCATTCCTCATTTTATCATTTCTTTTCACACCTAACACACCATCTGAACACATTGTACTTTAGATCTATACCTCTTATTCCAGACCATAGTCCCACTACTATACATTAACACGGGTAACTACATACCCTCATGTAGACCTAGCGCACTAAACACTTAGTCCTTTACATCAACCAAGGATTTAACTGCACCAACCACCTTAGTGCCATTCACAATTTTCCTACTACACTCTGCATCATCCGCTCCCTTTTCATTCAACATATATCCTAAATATTTAAATTCAGACACTTTTTCCAGCTGCTCACCATCTAACATAACTTCACACTGAGGTCTGTCCTCACTCACAACCATAACCTTACTCTTATCTACGTTTACTTTCAAACCCCTCCTTTTACACACCTTACCAAATCTCTCTACCAGTCCTCTCAAACTCTCTTCAGATTCGCCACACAAAACAAATCATCCTCATACAGTAGGTAGAGACATCCCACTCTCATCCATTCTCCATCATTCTAACTCTATCCTTGTCACCACCTCTATCCCTAATTCTTTCATCACCCCATCCAAATACAAGTTAAATAACCAGGGAGACAAATCATCCCTTACTCACTCCATATTAATATTAAAATAATCACTTTTCGACTCTATTTATTCTTACACGCTTCACTGTCGTCATACATACTTTTGATTCATTCAGAAGCTTACCACCAACACCATATCACTAACACCTGCCATAGATTCACTATTAATCCTATTATACGCCTGTTGCAAATCCATAAATCCTAAATACAATTTATTCTTCTCCTCCCTCATTATCCCAATCATTTGTTTCAATGTACAGATTTGATCCACACATCCTCTACCACTTCTAAACGCACCTTATTCTTCCCCAAATTAGTTCTTCACTCATTCGACGCACTTTTTCGACCAAAATATCAACATATATCTTCCCTACAACACTCAATAAACTAATTACCCTATATCTCCTTTACCCTTTACCTCTTACCCTTATATAAAATTTACTATATTGACCTCCTCAATCTCTCAAAAATATACCCTCCATAAACGTTTTTTTATACAACTTAAATCCAATCAATCACCATCTCGCCTATATATATATATATATATATATATATATATATATATATATATATATATATATATATATATATATATATATATATATATATATATATATATATATATATAGGCCTATATAATATGGTTTTGTGAGGTGAATCTGAAGAGAGTTTGAGAGGATTGGTAGAAAGATTTGGAGGGTGTGTAAAAGGATGGGTTTGAAAGTAAACGTAGATAAGAGTAAGGTTATGGTTATGAGTGAGGACAGTCCTCGGTGTGAAGTTATGCTAGATGGTGAGCAGCTGGAACAAGTGACAGTTTAAATATTTAGGATATATGTTGGATGAAAAGGAAAGGATGATGCCGGGTGTAGTAGGTAAGTTGTGAATTGCAGGAGGCTGGTGCAATTAAATCCTTGGTGGATGTAAAGAGACTGTCTTGAGTGCGCTAGTGTCTTGCGTGATGGTAAGTTGTTACATGTGTTAATGTATAGTAGTAAGACTATGGTCTGGAATAAGAGGTATAGATCTAAAGTACAATGTGTTCAGATGGACAATCTTAGGGGCGTGTTAGGTGTGAGAAAAATTGATAAAATGAGGAATGAACGTATTACAGAGTTGTATGGTATGAAAAAAGGGATAAATGAGAGAATAAATGAAAGTATGTTTAGATGGTTTGGTCATGTGGAAAGAATGGATGATAGTCGGTTGGTTAAGCGGATGTATAGTGTTGAGTGTGTTGGGAATCGACTGGCTGGGAGACCGAAGAAAAAGTGGATTGAGTCAGCAAAAGAATGTCTGGAGGAGTGAAATGTGAGTTTGACAGGGGCGAGAAAAAAGTGCATAATAGGAGTAAATGGCGGGGTTTTGTGAGGGTGTATGGTTGTGGCCCACCTGGGCCAAGGGATGAACCCCACATTGGCGAGATGCCATAGTGAGGGTCCGTCGCGGTCCCGTGAAGCTCTAGGGTGGATTTTCTGTGCGGCGAGTTCCCACTAATAGGTATAAAAGGGAGGTAAGGCTGGGCTTTCTTTTCGACTTGTCATATTCTTCTACTACTTTTCTGTTTCTGGTACATGTTACGCACCTTACCCCCAGTCTTGGGGGAAAAAAGGTGGTTGATGATGATGATATATATATATATATATATATATATATATATATATATATATATATATATATATATATATATATATATATATATATATATATATAATGACATACTTTACATTCATAAATGGAAATTTATTTAGAATACATTTATAAAAAATAATAATATCAATACGTAGGAAAATGATAAAAAGAAAAAAAAAAATATTGGCAAGTTAAAAATGCCAAAAGTACTTGCAAGTATCAAGCACAAGTACCAAGTACAAAAGGCTGTTGGCGAGAGATAGAATGGAATGGAAGAGGTGGGTGAGGGCGAGATGAAGGAAAATATGAATTAGGGAAGCTGCACGTACCACTACCCCGCTTAAGCGGGAATAAGTGTTTGTATAATAATAATAATAATAATATATATATATATATATATATATATATATATATATATATATATATATATATATATAAATAATTATAAAAATAAATATAATATAAATAATCGACGATTACCCAGCAAATCGGGTATTTCTTGTTGGTCGATATCGTTAGTCAGGTGCTTGATTTGTTATGTCAGAGTTCTAAGGAGATTCACTGTATTGGAAATATGTATGTATATGTATAATATGTAATATATATATATATATATATATATATATATATTCTATAATAATAACATTATAATATAATATATATATATATATATATATATATAATATATATATATATATATATATATATATATATATATATATATATATATATATATATATCTTCTATATATTTATATATATATATATATATATATTATATATATATAATATATATTATATATATATAATATATATATATATATATATATATATATATATATATATATATATATATATATATATATATATATATATATATATATATATATATATATATATATATATATATATATATATATATATATATATATAAAAGCACTTAAATGCAAAAGTTAAAAAATACGTTGTTATTAATTAATTAGGGTAACACGCTTTGATTCCTTATTTATCTAATAATAATAATAATAATAATAATAAATATAATAATAATAATAATACCCTTCCTCAATTAAGACTTTTGAAAACCATTATTATAAATATTACTCTCTTAATTACCGTGGGATGATTAGTACTCTCCTACTAGATAATTATCATCTATTGTTTAGTTGTAAAATCTTGGACAGGTTAAATTGGTGCCTCACATTCACCTCATATCGAGTCTTAAGTTATTGAGGTGGTTTTTGCTTCGTAATAGTCTAGACTTCGATAAGTGTGGTTGAATTTTATTTAATGAAAGTGGTATTATTCGTGTGCTGGAGTGGTAGCGAGATAGGAAAATTTTTGCTTGCTTTAAAATAAAGGAGGGTTTCAAACCTGGTTCGAAAGACTGGGGTGGTATAATTTAATGGAGGCGGAGGCGGTGCCGGCAATAAAATTACAGATTCATTCTGTGTTTGCTGTTGCATATTTTGGGTGTCCCTTACGATTAGACGAATAAATTTAGTGATTTTGACTTAATGGTTTTGTGTCTGTTGAAGTATTGATGAATGGTGGTCTGCTTCCGAATTGAAATGACAAAAAAAAAAAAAGAAAAGAAAAATCCATCGTAATGCGACATTGTCCAAGCATTCACATCCGCCTTTAAAATGAGCGGATGTAGCGTGGTAATATTCGTATCTTCGGATGTTTACACTACATGATAATCACAGTTCTTTATAATCATTTACTTTTGTCTTTGATTTCTTCCGTAGAGATTCCTGATGTGGGCGCGATCGTGACCCATCAATGTTTTTTTATTTTTCCTAAAAAATATTCCGACTATATAGTCCGGTGACGGCGTCGGCAGCAACAACGTTGGTTGGCGCCATACTTTATTGAATTCCCTTCCCTCGGTTTAATCCCCCCCTTCAACCTCAACCTCCCTCCTACCTCCAAAGGTCTTTCCCCCCTTCCCCATTATTTTTATAAACCTTTGTGTCGTACATTTAAAGAAAGAAAAAAAAAAGTAAGGTTGAAGTATTTTTTTTACGACTTTCACTCACGAAAGCCTTTTGCGGTCGTCAATCAATTTTTAAATATTTTAATATCGGCGCCTTCTTTTTAACCTGTTTGAGTGATAGGCACTCTTGGAATAAGCTTTGTAAGGTAGGCACTCTTAAAGAAACTATATAGGACCCTATAGGCACTAAATTTTTTTTAGTATTTCTTCCCTCTTTTATATAGGCAGGTATAATACTATATTTTTTAGGGTTAGTAAGGGAATGATTATGGTTGTATGACTATTTATGGCGTAGGCCCTTAAGGGGATAAAGGCAATGGGACTTGTAGAACCATTTAGGTTTCTAGGTAATTTAGACGCCCCCCTTCCCTTTTTTTTTTTGCTGTCTTGTGCATTGATTTTGTTTATTAAGTAATTGCCGCCTGCTTTAACCTGCGGACATTTTTTTCACGGCCTTAATCAACCTCACCCCCCCTCTCCCTATGCGCTGCCACATCCTATTGTTTACTCCCCCCCTCCCATCTGTCCTTTTGGTAACTCCTTCCCGTTCCTAAAGTGTCGTGCTGTTTATTTAGCGTGACAGCTTTTAATTGTAAATACTTAATTATTGTTGACCTTTAACCATATATATATATATATATATATATATATATATATATATATATATATATATATATATATATATATATATATATATATATATATATATATATATATATATCCTTTTTCAATCTTTGCTTCTTGTTCAAACTAATATCTTTAAGAATATTTTAAAAGAATTTTTTGTTCATATTTTAAATTGTAAAATAAATTTTCAAATGTAGATTTGAAAAAAAAATTGCTACCACCTTATTAATCTTAACTCCTTCAAAATATTTATGGCGGATATGTTTGTAATTAGGAAAAAGTTTGTATAAATGCATGGCACAGAAACATTGTAAAATATAAAATATTTCTTCGACACCATAAATAAGCCTATTATTAAAAAAGAGTTAAAAAAAGGAGTGTGACAGATTAGTTTTGCATGTTGCAAATATGATATTCTAAGACTTTATAGTTGTTGTTTTTTTTAGGTTCATTTATCGAGGTTTTTATTACTTTTTGTTTTTTTTCTTTTGAACTCGTTTTAAACATGAAGCTTCATGAAAATCTGAAACTACGATATTTTTTTTTTGTAAATTTTTCTCCAAAGACAAAAGTTATAAAAATTAAATTTTGCTTGCATGTAAGAAAATTTTATTTATGGGGTCAGTTGGTTTTTATTTCGATTTCCATTTAATTACAACAATATCTAACATTTTTAGAAATATGGATTGAAATGGACGAAAGGCGTTAGATATATATATATATATATATATATATATATATATATTGCTAAATAAACATTTAGATTTATATATATATTTATATATATATATATATATATATATATATATATATATATATAACGGAATTATTAAATATGAAATGAAACATTGATTTCTTTTGTGAAAATAAGTTTCAAAATACTATAAATAGTATTAATTTCTTTACAAATCGTAGTAATTTTTTTGGTTAAAAAATAAAATTATTTATATGGGTTATATATATATATATATATATATATATATATATATATATATATATATATATATATATATATATATATATATATATATATATATATATATATATATATATATATATATATATATATATATATATATATATATATACTACACCGATATTTGTTTTTATGCTTTTAAATTAACGTACTCGATACGTCAAGAATAATAATAATCCATCAATTTTTCTTAGTATCTTGATATATATATATATATATATATATATATATATATATATATATATATATATATATATATATATATATATATATAACTATATATATATATATATATATATATATATATATATATATATATAACTCTATATATATATATATATATATATATGGTACAATTATGCATTCAATTAATTTGCCTACGCTCTTATAGTGAGTCATTTTTTTTTCTCTGTTATCTCTCTCTCTCTCTCTCTCTCTCTCTCTCTCTCTCTCTCTCTCTCTCTCTTCGAACTCATACGTTATCGATTGCTCAGAGAGTGAGTCCTTGCTTATGAGTCTTGCATTTGTTCTCTGAGGGTCTTTTTCCTGTCATTGTGTGTGTGAGGAGAGAGAGTGATAATTTAATTATTTTAAACATGATTTTAGTTGTAAATAGTTTTGTAAACATTTTAGTTATTTTCAGTATAAAAGTATAAAGAATGGGGGGGGGGAAGAGAGAGAGAGACAGGATAAAGTTTTTATAGTTTCTTCGATCACCTTTTGACCTTAGGAATAATAAATAAAGTTTTCCCTCCTCGCATTGTGAGAGGTTACCCATTTGATTGAGGTTACCTTTTTTTTCAAAGGTTTTGTCCATCGCACCTTTCTCAGTTGGGGTTTCAATTTTCTGAAGTTGACCTTTTTTCTTAAGATTCCTTTACATTTTCTTCTCCAACATTCTTACGAAACCTTTTATATTAAAAAAAACAGGACCAATTGTTCTTTATCTATATATATATATATATATATATATATATATATATATATATATATATATATATATATATATATATATATATATATATATATATATATATATATATATATATATATATATATATATATATATATATATATTACTCTAATTTACACAATTTTTGTCCTGACAATCGCATTTTTTTTTTTTTTTTTTTGAAACTAATTCTCTTTCGTCAGCGTTACTTTCTGCATCTGTCAATGCAACCAGTCTTCTCTCCGTTGTTTCTTTGTTGCTTTTATTTTGACATTTTGTCTAGAAATGAGCAAGAGTTTATTTAGATTTGCCTGCAGTATTTTTCTTGAAATTTTCTTAGTTTTATTCCTATTTTTTTCTTTTTTTTTTCTTTTTTTAAATAAACTAATTCAATTTTTTTTTTTTTGGTATAGTGAGGATATATAAAAGATTTAATCCATCTCGAGGTTCGTTCTCAGACTTAGACTATTTTCTGTAGTTTATTAAAAGTCAGACGGGAGCATTTTCCTACCTCCCTTCTCCTCTCCCTCTTCTCTTCTCGGAATTTGCTCTGCGTGAAATCTTTTAAAATGCTGCAGATTTTCTTTTAAAAAAAACCTAACAATTTTAAGGTTATTTCATGCTTTATTTTTAATAATAGCTTATGCGTTTTAATAAAGCTTGTAGGTTTTCTTAATATAGACTACAGTAACGCTCGCGTCTGGAAAATAAATATTTGAAGTTTAGTTATTTTATCTCTTTTTCCCCGCCTTGCTCCCAAAATGGTTTCTTGTACTGGTTAAAAACTACCCAAATTACTTCCTGTTAATACTTAAACTAAATTATAATGTTTAATCATTATATTTTATAGTCCTACGTGTACAGTATAGTTAAGTTAGATTTTATAGTCCTTTCGTGCAAAGTATAGTATAGTTAAAGTTTAAGACAGTCCTTTACCTACATAATCATAGTTATTTTTTATATTATCCAAATCTCTAAGTCTTCCCCTTTCCAGACAACTCCCCTCTTGGCTCGCTTCCTTAGTTTTAACTCTCCTCTCTCCCCTCCCCCCTCCAACAGATGGAATCGTCTGTTACGGCTTTGTAGTGTTCTATAATGCATGAAATAGGTCTGTGTCTGTGGTCATCCGGTAAGAAAGTTATTGGATTGACTCACGCGGGTCGCGGGGTCATGATGACGACGACGGTGGTGTTAACACCAAGTCTTGTGTGTGTGTGTGCTTGCGTTGGTTTGTGTGTTATTTATTACATTTGGACACGTGTTGAGAAGGATTAGGATTGTGGTTAAAGTCCGGTTATTCACCCAATGAATTTAATACCCAAATGTAAATTTAGATTTAAACAAAAAAAAAAAAATGTATTTAGATATTTTATTTTAATTTTGTAGAATTTAAAAGTACATTTCTTGTTAATTATCAAATTTTCTTTACATATTTTGAACTATTTTTGGTTATGTAACATCGGTTTCATGAAAACTTTCCTATTTTCATGAAACTTATATGAAATATTTAAAATTAGCTAAAAGGAAAGAAAAACGTTTGAAAAAAAATTCGGGAAATGAGCAAATGATCCTAAAAAAGATATGGTCTTCAAATTTCATAAATTACAGCATGTAAAACTACTCTTACTGTCATATGTTTTTTTTATTTAAACTTTTTTTATATAGGCTTATCATGGTGTTGAAGCAATTTTTAATTATTTTAACCAACACTCATGGGTGGGAGGTAAGGGGGATCCCCCCCGTAGAAAAATGTTTGTGCTATGCATTTGTATTTTTGGGTTTCCGATTGAATTTTGTTAACTTTCTAATTAAAATAATTTCCTGACAAAAAAATAATAAAATAAAATAAATTTGGATATTTCCGACATTTTTAGTTGTTTGCTTGAATTCGACGGGAGTAGCTAGGATTAATAAGGTCCATATCTTTTTTTTATATATATAGGTATAGATATTTAAGGTAATTAAAACCTGCCTATATATATATATATATATATATATATATATATATATATATATATATATATATATATATATATATATATATATATATATATATATATATATTTAAAATATTTGGTCAATTTCCCTTAGAATTTATACTTCTACTACTACTACTACTACTACTACTACTAATAATAATAATAATAATAATAATAATAATAATAATAATAATAATAATAATAATAATAATAATAATAATAATAATAATAATAATAATTAATAACAAAAATGATTATTTTTTTAATTTTCGTTCGTGGTAATATATGAAAGTTGGTGTTTTGGATAATAATTTGTTTTAAAATCTGAAATTCTGCAATTCCCTTTCCTTGCTCTGTCCCCCCCCCCCCCATGTCTCCCTTATTTTTCTTCTCCCCAACTCCCTTTCCCCCCCCAAACCCCTCTAATATTATGGAGTTTTGTCTACCGCACCTAGTCTGAATGATTCTCCGGACGGAGAGTGGTTGAGATCTTCGCCTTTAAAACTCTGAATCAGCCTAGCGAAAGCCTCTCTCGTTCGCTCCCGACATTGGGGAATTCCATCCCTGTGTGTATGTATGTTACACACACACACACACACACACACACACACACACACACTGTGCACGTCGTCAAAGTGGGATATACACGCACACACACACACACAAATTTTCTCAGACATATTGTGTGATGATTTTTTTTTTTTTACCTTCTCTTTCCTTTTCTTGGAAGCTGCTGCTCCTTGGGAGTGAAAATTACCGTCCTGATTTAATTATTTATTGGTAGGAATTGTATAGATGGGTGTGAATGGTGGATGAAATCTAGTAGGAGGACTTGAAAAACAAGGTTTCTATTCTCCCTCACCCCACCACTTGTTTGGGAAATTGTTACTGCTGGTGGTAGCAGTAGCATAAGTAAGCCTATTAAACTTGTAACTGTTGTAATTAATCTTAATAGGTTAGTTAAAACTTTTTATTGGTGGTTTTTATATAGCATATATATATATATATATATATATATATATATATATATATATATATATATATATATAGAAATATAAATATATATATATATATATATATATATATATATATATATATATATATATATATATATATATATATATATATATATATATATATAGGCCAGCCTCTAGAAGAGCCACAATCCTTATCTCACAAAAACTACTACAGCTACCGGAAAAGGAATACATTGCTGGAATCTTGGCAATTATTGCCGAAACTGTAAAAAAAAAAAAAAAAAAAAAAAAATCATATCTCGAAAACTACATAAGCTACAGGGAAATGAATACATTTTTGGAATCTTGTAAAATTTTGGTTCGGAAAAAAAAAAAAAATGAAACATAAAAATTGTGTATTTTTTGGGGAGGAGCTGGGAAATAGTATATATATATTATTTGTAAAAAAAAGGTATTACAAGGCAATTTAAAGGGGCTCGAGCCGACGAAGTCCCACAGGGGGACGTTTCCATACCCCGTAGGGGCGGAGGAACTAGCGACACCAAATACCAAGAGCAGGGTTCAGGGCCTCCCCGGAGAGAAAAAAAGGAATTAGTCCCTCCCCAGTCGTTCCGCAGGCCGAGAGGCCCCGACTCCTGCAATGGTGCGGTATACCTTGGGGTATTCTTTAGTTAAAAAAGCAAAATTTAATAGAAAGTCTATTTATTTTAACGAGTAACCAATAAAAGGTCTCTAAATGGGCCCTCTAATCATATTACTATAATTATTAACAATAATTTTTTTTATTTTTATTTTTACATTTTCTATCAAAATTTTACGAGGATTCCAAAAATGTATTCCTTTCGCTGTAGCTATTGTAATTTTGAGATATTTTTATTTTCCTTCTAAAAGTGGACCAGCATTCCAGCAATGTCTTTCCTGGTAGCTGTTGTAGTTTTGAGATATGAATTAATAATATAGAAGGCTGACCATATATATATATATATATATATATATATATATATATATATATATATATATATATATATATATATACTATATATATATATATATATATATATATATATATATATATATATATATATATATATATATATATATATGTCAATATAAATAATGATAATTGGTATATGCATTGAATGGATATAGATGTGTTAGTAATTTTATTTAAGAGGTATTAAAAAATAAAGGCTACGTAAGCTATAAAAGTAATCGTTACTGGAGTTGATATGAATAATATAAATTACAATAGGAACTGGCCCTTAAAATCCTTTATATATATATATATATATATATATATATATATATATATATATATATATATATATATATATATATATATATATATATATATATATATATATATATATATATATATATATATATATATATATATATATATATATGCTATATATATATATATATATATATATATATGAAAGCCAGCATTCGATTATCTGTCCGTCATATGTATCTTAAAAACTATTAATGCTACAGTAAAACGGATACATTGCTGGAATTCTGGTTCAATGCTGGTCCTGGAAATGTAAAAAAAAAAAAAATATTTATATATATATCTCAAAAACTACAATAGCTACAGCGAAAGGAATACATTTTGGAATCCTGGTAAAATTTCCATAAGAAAATGTAATATAATAATAATAAAAAATTATTGTTAATAATTATAGTCATATGATTAGGCTATTTAGAGACCTTTTATTGGTTTCTCGATAAAATAAATCTATTTCTATTAAATTTTGCTTTTATACATGGCGCACTAGGGGCTCGAGCCGACGGGAACATAGGGGGGACGTTTTCCATACCCCCCGTAGAGGGCGGAGGAACCCCACGACACCCAAATACCAGAGAAGCGGGGGTTCCGGGGACCCTCCCGGAAGAGTGAATCCTACCCGTAGTTCCCGGAGGCCCGAGACCGACTCCTGCCATCGGTGCGAGTCGGTATACCCTTGGGAATTCTTTAGTTAAAAAAAGAAACAAAATTTAATGGTCTATTTATTTTAACGAGTAGACAATAAAAGGCTCTAAATAGGCCTTCATCATATTATATAATTATTAACAATAATTTTTATTATTATTATTGCATTTTCTAGGGTAATTTTACCAGGATTCAAAAATGTATTCACTACGCCAGCAACATTAGCAATTTTGAATATATATTTATTTCCAGGACCAGCATTGGACCAGAATTCCCAGCAATGTATTCCGTTTTACTGTATATTAATAGTTTTAAGATACATATGACGGATAATCCAAACATCTTTGACCTATATATATATATATATATATATATATATATATATATATATATATATATATATATATATATATATATATATATATATATAAATAAACATATATATATATATATATATATATATATATATATATATAACTATATATATATATTGGATCATGTCTATTATCTGGCTCCACTTCCATATCCATTGCATGGTCAGAACACTTATTTTATAAGAATTTTGCCATAATGTTATTTCCTTAATAAACAGTATTACAATTAATTAATATTAACAAGTTCTCGTATGAAATATATAAAGTAAAAAAATTGGAAAGAACACTTTATATTATCAGAGCACAAGAAAATAAATTACAATATTAAGAGGCAAGTTATATATATATATATATATATATACGGTATATATATATATATATATACTATATATATATATATATATATATATATATATATATATATATATATATATATATATATAACACACATTTAAAAATATAAAAAAAAGTTTATATATATATAAACTAACTAACTCTAATAAACTTTACTTAATGTATATATAGTGTACATCTATGTAAAAAATAACGAAACTATAACATAACCTTTACTTAACGTATATATATTGTAATTTATTTTTATATTTATAATGCACTTTGCAGACTTTATTTGATTACGTAGATTTAAAAAAAAAAATTTACTTCAACTTAACTGGAGGCAGATAACAGATATGATCATTTTTCTTAATTCACTCTTTACATATTTGGATTCTTATAAATGATTTTTTATGTTAAAATTAAAATAGTTATGCCGTTTATATTATTTTTGGATGTGAGAAAACCTGTTTTTCAGGGGGATCTATGTGGAAATTTCTTGGAATACCACCCTTCATATTCTCATCCCTAACTTTTAATATCTGAGATCCAAGTATTTAAGGATTTATTCTATCGTTTTTAATATATCTAACTATTAACTTATTCCATAATTTCCGTGGTGGAATTTGTGTCTACGTAAACATCGACACTACCTTAACGTATCTAACTTTGTTATATGGCTTAGAAATGTCTTTCTACTACTACAGTCAATAATCTTGTGATTCTGCAACCATTCTCCTAATAGAACAGATTTTCCCCCCTTTATCAAGATTCTCACTACTATTCATGAGACTATTACATCTCATCCAAATACTGAGATCCTCTATTTAGGGATTTCAATGTACACAATATGGGTTGGTCCTCTAATACTGATATAGGAAGGGGGAGGAGACCGAAACATTCGGTATTCTTAATGATCTGGAACAACGGATTGGGGAATATGGCCAATCTGCACACATTACAAATCGTCTCAACCAATTCTTGAATATCCTTCTCAAAAAGTGGGGGCTGTAAACGCTGATGGGATGATTGATTTAAATCTTCCTCCTCAAAATCCATGGTTCAATCATGCTGGTTCTCGCCCTATTCAGGCTAAAGATAGTGTGTATCTTGAGTGGAAAAATTCTTGTTTTTTTTTTCATTCTCTAATTTTAGTACTTTTTCAGAATTGTTACAGGGATATTATTCGATTAGCAAAGAGGACTTTCACCAAACGAAATTGCGCTGACCTCCTTGAATCTCTTCCTGAAAAATTTTTCTGGCTTCTTGCCAAAAACATCATCAATTTCTGCAGATTTTCCTTTTCTCTGTTTATAAAATCTGGTGGTTTTGTTGCAAATTCTCCGTATGTAAACTTCGTTAGGAATTCTTCGTAAGGAAACCTCGTATCACATTGCACTCATGTCTGAGGGGGATTTAGGCTTCACTTTGTCTTCTGGATAGAGTCGAGTCAAGGGGCTAAAAAGCTTATAAACTGTTGCTCTTGGCAATTCACTTTACCCATTTTGCAACGTGATGGTGGTGCTTTCTCTCATTTCTATAGGTACTACAGCGGCAAGTGCACAAGGGAACTAAACACTAGTTTGCCACCATATTTACGACTTTCTCGTTGCACAAATGAGTGCAGGGTCTGCACATAGATATTATGTCATTAGCAACCCCAGGCTAGTTCACTTTGGTGTGTTCCCTTCATTCCAATCACCTCTGTTCTATGGAATTCTCTTATTATTTCCTGCTGAATTTAATCTCCTTGGTGATATGCATTTTTAGCACTTTTTTGGTTATTTTACACCCTCTCAAATAGGGCTCTGAGCGGTGGTGCGAACTATTTATATATATATATATATATATATATATATATATATTTATATATATATATATATATATATATATATATATATATATATATATATATATATATATATATATATATATATATATATATTTTATATTATATATATATATATATATATATATATATATATATATATATATATATATATATATATATATATATATATATATATATATATATATATATATATATATATATTATATTATATATTATATATTATATATTATATATTATATATTATATATTATATATTATATATTATATATTATATATTA
>JABUQX010113089.1:5000-47500 GCA_015478945.1 Trachelipus rathkii | reverse complement strand
ATGCTGATTAATTCTGCAAATTACCAAAGGCAAATCTATAGATATTTGGCGGAAACCAATTACACTTATACAGGTCAACAAATTTTATACTTTTTTCTGTTGTTTGATCCGAAACTTGTTCCTTATGTATTTTATGTTGAATTCAAAAATTGTATTGGTTTTTGTCTGTAACATCCAGTTTTGACTATTCACATGTATACAAGGAAAAAAATTGCTAAAAAAAAACATTTCCTGTGAATAGAGAAAATTGTTGGATATACAAACAGATAATTAAATAAAAAGCGTGCGTTTCTTGCCTGAGTATATATGCTGTGAAAATTTCATATTGATAGGAGAAATAAAAATATTTTGAATTTTTAAAATTTTCATATGAATGGTGGCAAAACTGGACCTTTTAAACAAATGCCAATCGAATTTTTAGATTCAGTGCAAAAAACTACAGAAGAAAGAAGTCTTATATATGAGTCAATAAAAATTGTTTCCCAGAATATATATAATTTTAATAATAATAACAAGGTAACAAATTTTTGTTACTTTTATTTAAGACTTTTCTTATGTAGTTTTTAGTGCTGTATCCAAAAATTATTTTGGAGTTTGTCTATACGGTCCAGTTTTGCCGCCATTCACTTGAAAAGTAAAAACAATGTAATTTTTTTTACCCTTTTCATAAATGAAAAAGTACTATATCTTATTACCTTATTATTTGTCCTATAAATTTGAAATTTTCACAGCATATATATTTGGGCTAGATACCCATTTTATTTGCATACCAAACTGTTTCTGCTCACGGGAATAATTATTTATTTGTGCAATTTTTTTCATGTTTATGTGAATAGTGTTCAAACTGGACCTGACAGACAAAAACAAAAAAATAAAAACCTGTAAGAAATGGGTATTTTTTTTGTCTTGGGACAAATTCTTTGTTGACCAGTGTTATTAGTAGTAATATATTGAAAATTCTTTTTTTTTTTTTAGTGAAATTAATGTAAAAAATAAATTAATACTTTTAGTTTAGATAAAATGAGCAACAGTAAAGATTATTAATGAAACAAAATATATGATTAAATATTTATTGACAAAGAACTGGGAAAATATTCAAATAATGAAGTATGTTAAAATTTACCAAACAATAGTACATGTACTTTCCATAGTAGCAATGGACGAAGGCTAGTTTTTCATTTTCAGTGTTGTGGTTGTAATATGGTACTGGTTGTTTCATATAAATTTCTTGTTATAAATTAAAATTAAAAACATAAATTAAAATTTTTATATATATATATATATATATATATATATATATATATATATATATATATATATATATATATATATATATATATATATATATATATATATATATATATATATATATATATATATATATATATATATATATTTGGTAAGACAAAAACCATGTTTTTAAAAAAAAAAAACCATTGGTTTTTTTTTTAAAAAACAAATAAACCAATAGTTTTGGTTTTTATGGGTTTTTAATACTAGTTTGATGGTTTTAATGTAGTTTAATGGTTTTAATAGATTTTAAAGGCAAAAATAATAGAGCAATATTATGAAATAATACATATTTTAAAATTCTTTAATAAATTTCTTTAGATTCTTAAATTTCAAATTTTCTTGATAACTGTAAACTGGTATAAATTATTATTGTTTTTTGAGTTTTACATAATAGGGTATATTATAATATATAAACTGTATCTGAAAAAGCCTTATTGTGTATTTAAAAAATTATTATATTTGTAGTATAAAAATATAATTAATGGTCCAATTGCGATATTGACGACAATGTCAATTATATATTTGAACTCTCTTTAAATGATTGACGAAATCTGATAATTTAAGGTGGAAAATATCATTTCGTAACAATTGCTTGCTGCATGCCATCCTTATTTATGTTTCACGTGTTACAATACAAAAAAGCGAAAAAGAATTTACATATATATATATATGTATATATATTTATATATAAATATATATATATATATATATATATATATATATATATATATATATATATATATATATATATATATAAATATATAATCATTCTCACAATAATATAAAATTGGCAGAAAATTTTTATTGCCTTTTAGCTACTCTTAGATTGAAATATTGAGAAAATCATATCAACATACTAAAGCAAATCATTAATAAATATATTTTTTAGATATTTTATGCATGGTTTTTTATGGTTTAAACCATTGGTTTTTGGTTTTAAACCATGGTTTAAACCAATGGTTTAAACATCCCACCTATGTATATACATATATATATATATATATATATATATATATATATATATATATATATATATATATATATATATATATAGAGAGATATATATATATATACTCCTCTTTCCTGCTCACTGCTATATATATATATGAAGGATACCCCTAAAAAATGCTGTTGAACCTATTTTTATTTAACTATTAAACACAAAAATCCACATAGAATTAGTTCTTCAATAAAAAATGACATTAAAATCAGTTAAAAATGAAGAAGCTTTTCTGTGCATTTATAGCACTTTGTTCAATCCTCTTAGTAGAAACAAGAATTCCGGAAATGTGAGGTCAGTCGGCAGGTAGAATTTCAGTTGGTTGACTCGATTTTGTCTTTTCTAACAAGACTTGCCATTTTTTGTCCGTCAGTAGTATATTATTCGTGATATGATCAAATTTTACTTCCCCCTCCAAATTGTTCATGACTCGGTTCCTGCAGTTATAAATACAGAAACTTTCAGTAAACTTACGAGATGATGTATTGTTGTTGTTTTGTAGAACCCTATGTCGACTGGTATGAATGGCATGGTTGAAGAGAGTCCTGTGTTTAACTAAAGCCGAGTTCAGGTTATCCATTGACAAATCCCTTTTATGTTGATAAATTCTTCTCTTCAGATCCACCGTCTCACCAATATAGGTAAAATGACACTGACTACATTCTATGTTGTAAACACACGGGACGGGTTGAGCCTGAGTGGAGGGGGGTTTTGGTTGCTGTTGTAATAGTCCCTTCAATTTCACGACATTCTTGACAGGAGCCACTTGTTCTGGGAGTAACCTTTTATAGATATTGTGGTTGTCAGTGGGGATATTCAAATAAATGCGTCCTGTGAGAGGATCTTCTTGTCCTTGGTAAAAAGTCCTCCTGGCCCTAACATGGGCCCTATAAAAAATATGAAGAGGATAGTGTAGATTAACAAAAGTCTCTCGGATCGTTTTCAGTTGTTCCTCAATCCTGACCGGGCTACAAATCCTATAGGCCCTCAAAATCTGCGACGCCAATACTCCAATCTTAGTTGAAAGGGCATGTGCCGAATACCAATTTGTGTAAGCGTCAATATGTGTGGGTTTACGGTAGATGTCAGTGATGACTCGCCCATCATCTTCCACATGAACAAGAACATCCAAGAAGGGCAAGGAGCCACCTTGTGAAAACTCCATCGTAAACTTTATGGACTGGACCTGGCCGTTTAAGTGCTCCAAGAGAGAGTGGGGATCAAGGTGGCTGGGAATTACTGCAAAAACGTCGTCGACATAACGTCTCCAAAAGATATTCCTGTATGTGTGATGTTGAAAAATAAACTTCTGCTCAAAAAACTCCATGAAAAGGTTGCTCATATATATGGGAAGTCCATATTTTTGTTTGAATAAACGGTCCTTAAAATAGAAAAATTATGGTCCATAACAAGAACAATCAGCTGCTTTAAAATTTGGAAACGGCACATTTTTTAAAGAACATCTAATTCTTATGTGATTTTTGTGTTTAATAGTTAAATAAAAATATCTGTAACTACACAATTTAGAGGTATCTTTCTGTCAATAGTTTATGTTGCGGGTCTGTAAAAGAAAAATAAAGAAATATATATATATATATATATATATATATATATATATATATATATATATATATATATATATATATATATATATATATATATATATATATATATATATATATACTATATATATATATATATATAATATATATGTAATATATATATATATATATATATATATATATATATATATATAATGTGTTTATAATATATATATATATATATATATATATATATATACTTTGCTATCTACCTATATATACTATATATATATATATATATATATATATAATATATATATATATATAATAACATATATATATACATATATATATATATATATATATATATATATATATATATATATATATATATATATATAGATATATATGAATATATATATATATATATACAGTATATATATATATATATATATATATATACTATATATATATATATATATATATATATATATATATATATATATATATATATATATATATATATATATATATATATATATATATATATATATATATAATATATAATATATATAATAATAATATATATATATATATATATATATATATATATATATATATATATATATATATATATATATATATAATATATATAGACTACTATATATATAGACAGATATATATATATATATCTATACAGAAATCAAATTCAAAGGTACAACTATTCCATAAACTCCATGATTAAATTATGGAAATAAAAATTTATTTTATATGCATTTGATCAAATGCAGAAAACATCCTCAACATCCTCATTTTTCAAAGAGGTGCGGATGTCAATTTAGGTGCGGATGTTCCGCAAATGCAGATGTCATATCCAGTTACATATATATATATATATATATATATATATATATATATATATATATATATATATATATATATATATATATATATATATATATATATATATATATATATATATATAAAACCGTTTTGTTTTTGTATCTGGGCTTATGAAACACGTAGGAAATGCTCGAGTTTGCGTTCGTTTTTGTCAAACTTAACTGAAAAATCGTAAAGTATCAGGCATAAGGAATTTCCTCATTTCGTAAGGTTTTATTTCCGTGCTTGCCGAATTTAAAGCACGTTCTTACATAGAAAACTGTAAACAAGCAAGATGGCGGCGTGGTAGGCCCGTCTGAATTGACGAATTTCATTCAATATAATCGGCTTTAAATCTAATTTCTTCAAATGGATAAACTCCATCACAAATAGTTGGTCAATTATCAGTAATATAAACCATTTATTTTTTTATTTCTGCTTATTCAAAATGTACTCCATCACAATAGCTGATTCCAATTGTTTAAAAACAGAAGTAATATGATCGCGATTAGTTTAACAGAATTCGTGCTAAACTGGGTGAGCATTTCTTGTAAAATAACATTGAAAGCAGAAAACAGTCTAAATTAAAACCAAAATACAAATTAATTCTATCATCTTTGTATTAGTACAATTACGTTTTACAAAAAGGAATCCTAACTAAGAAATTAGACCCAAATGCAGTATTTGCAGGCTTTGCTAATTTTATTTATCGCAATCCCACTAATACATTACTTGGGACTAATTCTTTCTTTCTATCTCCTTTTAATCATTAAAGTTGCGGGTCTAAGGTCCGCATACACAAGCCTTTATTTGTTCTGATTGGAAGTTTTTCCATGAAGATTACTTTTCTCCGTAAATTTTCTAGCTTTAGCCTTTATCCTTCTAACCTTTTTGATAAAACTTGTTTACTCGTTTCTCTATAGCCTTCAAACTACTGCATATGATGTTTCTAAACTTCCTGTTAATGCTCGGCTTCCCTACATTGGATTCTTTCAAATGATCTTCACTTTCAAAGTTAAAACATTTTTAAATAAAAACCACAATGCAAGTTTCTTATATCTTTATTCCAACAACTCAATTGGCAGTTCTTTAAGATTAAAGAAAGCATCTCCATGAACTTAGAGGTCACATATAGTTTACAAATATAAATGTGTCGACTGTAACGTCGACTATGTAGGTCAAACTAAAGATGCGAGCCTTCAAACATATGGACATTTCCTTTCGTACTAATCTCCCCATCTCTCAACCAGAGATTTAATCTCCCTATAACTATGACCTCAATACCCTATACCTCTTAAAACTCCATTTTCAAAATGCTTCTACAGGTGAAGTATAAATTTGGAATCTTTATATATAAAAACACTTAAACCCACACTTAACATCATAGGATTTCTTTGGAACTCCTGATTTGCCTGGTACAATTTGCCAAAAACGAACTTAGTTTCTTATAGTTACTTTTGTTTTGCAAACAATTGGAATTAGCTGCGGTGATGGAGCACGTCGATTTCGGATAAACAGGAATAAATAAAAAAATTGTTTATATTACAAAAAATTAGATCAACTATTTGATGTACTTTGATTTGGAAGGGAGTGGATTCAAAGCTGATTTTATTGGAAGAAATATGCAAACAAAAAAAATAACGGCGTGGTAGGCCTTACCACGCCGTCATTTGTTGCACATTTTCGTAAGGACGTGGTAAATTCATTAATCCACTGGAAATAGCAACTTTATAGAATTAAAAATTCCTTACGTGTGGTAAGCATTTCTTACATTTGATTTTGAGATAAGTTTAACAAAAACGAACGCAAATTAGAGCATTTCTTACGTTTCGTAAGCACAAATGCAAAAGCAAAAACACCTATATTAACATACAGTAGAGTCAGATAGATACGGAATTAGCAGACAAATTTTGATACAAATACTTGGTTATACATATATATATATATATATATATATATATATATATATATATATATATATATATATATATATATATATATATATATATATTACTATTTATTATCTCACTTTAAATAGGGAACGCGAAATGAAAAAAGAAGAAGAATTAGAAACTATAAGATCTAGAAAGGTTCAAAAACGTTTCTAGAAGTCATCGAGTCATTGAAGAAAAATTTTAAATTCTTTGTCTGATAGCAAGGGGCTGAAAACCCCCTTCTATCAAATCTTGCTTTTCGTGAATGGTGTTGATAAGCTCAAAACCTTTCAACTATCAACACCACTCTGCAGCAATGCGGGACATGGTACGTGATATATATATATATATATATATATATATATATATATATATATATATATATATATATATATATATATATATATATATATATATATATATGTAATATATATATATATATATATATATATATATATATATATATATATATATATATATATATATAATATATATATATATATAATATATATATATATATATATATATATATATATATATATATATTTAAATAAATAAAATATATATATATATATATATATATATATATATATATATATATATATATATATATATATATATATATATATATATCGAAATCAGTTGAGACGCAAGGTAGGCAGTTGTGTCGAAGATGACAGAGTTGTATGCCAACAGGAGAAACAGAGGAAGAGCACGGAAAATGAAGGTGTGGGAGAAAACAGGAAAATAAGAATTATCAATTTACATCGGACATCATTTTGTAACCCCTAAAGAAGTATAGTGAAGCATATATTGACTTCGAAATTCTCTTAAAAAGATCTTAAGGAAGCTCAGTTGGCTCAAGTGATGTTAGAAAGGTGTTTTGTCTTTGAAGGAGGAGGAAAGTAAAGAGCACAAGAATATCATTCATGATTCTCCTCTTCCTAATTACTTAAATTTAAATTGTTGATAAGTTCAATATTGGGTAAAATTTAGTAAAATTTATATATCAACTTTTCTTAACCTAAGAATTTATACTTCTCGATTTTGAATCTTTATAATATTATTTTATTAAAATTTATTCATCTGCAGTATTAGCGCATTTAACTAATTTCTCTTTTTATTTAAAGAATTGAATTAAGTCCTCTTAAATATTCCATCACAAAAGGCATTAAGTTGTTTGTCACCGAAAGTAATGCTTCCTAATAACTCTGAAAGAATTAATATGTGTTGAAAAATTCATTGATATCAAGCGAATTGATGGTTCGACGGCTGATATAATCAAAGAGGATTATGAACTTTTGATATCTAATTCTTATGTCCTTGAACTTCTGAAAAATTTTGATGAGAAGGAAGATAGACTCGATCAACTTTTAAAAATGTAAAGTGGTCAAAGAAACAAAAACTTACACTGACACTGATTCTTTCATCATTTCATGGGAATGCTTCTGTGGAGAGGTTTCTCGACAAACAAACATTGTCTACAAGAAAATTTGCATGAAGAGTTATTGCTGAAGAAATGAAAAATACTGGAGGGGTTGATTATTGTATTACAAATGAGATGATGTCATACTGCCGCAACGCTTCTTCAGAGTATAAGACATACTTAAAAGAAAACTATGTGCCAAAGAAGCAGAAACTCTGGAAGGTGCAAAAAAAAAAAGGAAATTAGCAGCTGAGATTAAAGAGGCTGAAGAAGTTAAGAGAAATATTGTCAGAGAGACCAAAAAATAACTTCATATTTTAGAAGAGAAAATAGCTTTTCTTAAACAGTCATAAACTCTTTTTTTTTTTTTTTTTTTTAAGATTAATGTACTTATTTAGTAGGTTTAGTTTAGAATTAAATAATTTTGTTATTTGTTTTAGAGAAAAGGAAAAATATTTTTATTTTATTTTAGAGAAGAGAAATGTGCAAATGTTTATATATTTGTGTCCCTTTGTTTTAGTAATTTTATTTGAATACAAAAAGTAAAAAGAAAAGGAAAAAATGAAAAGAAAAAAAGCAGGACCTGGTAAACATATTTTGCAGATATTTAGAAAATTAATTGATTGTGTTCATAACTTTGGCTATATAATTTGGGAAGTTTAAAAATTTTTCAATGCAAATATAAATTTCACTTGTAAAATGTCTAATTGTATGAGGTCATTTAAATTTGTGAGCCAAGAAAATTTGTTTACTGGGGTGGTTAGAGGGTGGGCTCTGGAGGGTTTTTTTTCATCTTTCCTTATTGATAACAAAAATAAAATTGTTTTTATCATTTATTTTAGCCAGGGAAAATTTTGGAAGAACAGGGAAAAAACAGGGAATGGAATTTGAAAATTTCAACTTGGTATACACCTTGGGTAAGGGTATCGGCAAAATTTTACCGATATCGATACTCCTCCTCAAAATTCCCGATACCTCAAAAATCGACCTATACCACCGATACCGATACCATGGTATCGTTGCATCACTAGTATTTATATTGAGAGAGTGCTTTGTGGAAAGTTTGAAATATTTGACCCTAAATTTGTTTTTCTTGTTTTTACTGCTGCATTTCCTGTGGATTATGGGTTGATTATAGGAGGACACTTCCATAAAAAACCCATTTCTAAAAAGATCAACAAGAAACCAAGGTGTAAACAGCCTAAAAAGAAAAGATATTATCACGGTGAGCGTTGGTATATATAGTAATTATAATATTTTTCATTGGATTTGATCACTGGGAATGTTTTTTTGCACACCTGTCTTTACTTATTGCATGCATTTGAAGATAATGAATGAAAGATTTTTTAATTTTTTTTTGTTTTGCTTTTTCTTTCAGCAACTGAAATAAGATGCGAAGAAAAATCACGAGGAGGAATGTGCTACGAAATGATTCTGGCCGAGCCAATTGCCGAAAAGCCTGAACAAACCGTCGGGTCACCGAAGACTCCTAAGTCCGTCACTGAACAGGATATTAAAATGAAGTTGCTCCAAGCAGAAGAGCGTAGAAAGGTTATTTTTTATTATTATTATTATTATTATTATTATTATTAACATCTTCATAAGTGAAGTTTAGGACGGACAGTTGTTTAAGCCTATCTATGAAATTTTTTAAATGATTTGAATTTTCAAATATGACAAGTGTCATCTACGTATCTTAAATATGTCTTCGGATTAAATGTTATTTTCATTCATAATTTGGTTTTCAATATGAGACATGTAGAAATCGGCGAACGTTGGGCCCAATGGAGATCCCATCGAAACACCGTCTTTTTGTATAAAGGTTTCATTATTAAAATTAAAAGGGGTTTCTGTAGTACAGATAGTTAAGAGCTTTTTTAAAATAGTTTTTTCAATATTAGGTGGTGGTTTATCTCTGTTTTCATAAACTTCTTTAAGTATAATATCTATTGTTTCTTTAACTGGAACGTTAGTGAACAGACTTTCAACATCTAGAGACACTATATAATCAGAATGGAGGAATTCTGTTCACTAACGTTCCAGTTAAAGAAACAATAGACATTATACTTAAAGAAGTTTATGAAAACAGAGATAAACCACCACCTAATATTGAAAAAACTATTTTAAAAAAGCTCTTAACTATCTGTACTACAGAAACCCCTTTTAATTTTAATAATGAAACCTTTATACAAAAAGACGGTGTTTCGATGGGATCTCCATTGGGCCCAACGTTCGCCGATTTCTACATGTCTCATATTGAAAACCAAATTATGAATGAAAATAACACATTTAATCCGAAGACATATTTAAGATACGTCGATGACACTTTTGTCATATTTGAAAATTCAAATCATTTAAAAAATTTCATAGAAAGACTTAAACAACTGTCCGTCCTAAACTTCACTTATGAAGATGTTAAAGATAAAAAACTGGCATTCCTAGATATTATTATTATTATTATTATTATTATTATTATTATTATTATTATTATTATTATTATTATTATTATTATTATTATTATTATTATTATTATTATTATTTTTTCGATTTCCGATTATTTTTTCTTCATAAGCTATCTTAGATACTTTTCTCTGCTTTCTTCTCCTCTCTACCCTTAATTTCTTCAGTTTTAAGATGGGAAGAAGAAATATTTTGTCTTAATTTGTTTTATATAATTTTTATTAAAATAGTTGAATTACGCAAATAACTTAATGTTTTAGTAAATTTATTTGTGGTTTCACAGTCCATGGAAGCATCTCGACTTGCGTCAATTAGTGAGCGATTGGCGCGACTTGAAGAAAGCCGGTCAAACGTGAGGAAGCCAATTTGGCATTTATTGCCGCCACTCCAATGCGCTCCAGATAAACTTGGCCTTTCTCCATCAACAGAAGCCCATCTTAACAATCTAAAGACCAAAATTTCTGAACATGTAAGCAATATAATTTAGAGGTTTTCTTTTATAATTTTTATTGGATATTCGTACAGAAATTGTTTACAAAAGTAATGAATTTACGAAAAAAAAAAAAATTTTTTTCCTAGTTGTCGAGTGTTGAAGCAGTTCGTAAGCAGTTGGAGGCACAATCGGAGGAATTGAGAGATGCCATTAATAGCAAATTAAATTCCGCACAGGAAAATAGAGACGAACACCTTCGCAAACTTATGGACAAGCTGAAGGAACACGTGAGTTGAATCATATAATTTGTGTTCTGCCGTTTCAGTTCATGTTATATTCTTTGTATATTCTTTTTAAACTTTAAACTAGTTTAATCTTCTTAAACATAAATTTTTTTAAGAATGGGTATTGGAAGCTCAGAATATTGTAGGTAAATCTTTAAAAAGATGTCGCCCATTATCAGTTGTAACATTTGTAAAAGAAATATTTGGATATATGCAAGGGAAGTGCATTTTAGGGTGTCTGAATGTGATACTAGGGAGGAAGATTAAGAATGTTTAAAAACTGCTCAAGGGGAATAAGATAAAGATGCTGTTTAAGCATCAAGGAATGGAAGAATTTTTTAAGATGGCCATTAAAAGGACGAAAAAAAACTAGAAATGAGAAATAAAGGGGTCTGGTAAGGTTATTAAAGTTGTTGTGTTACAGATGAAAATAGTTTGTGGTAGGCAAGCGAGGTAACTTTAGTTGGACCTCTATGGATTAGGCATAGCTTTACAGTACTTGGGATTTTGAGTTATGTCTATACTTGACTGGCAAAGCGATGTTGGCATAAAACTATTGGAAGAGAACCAATTTGCTGTAAGTGTATGACTTTCGATAATTTTTATAACTTGCTGGAAGGTGTATTTTTTTCTGTTTTTTGTTATTCCACGCTTGTATAACACTCAACTGGTACAGCATGTACCTCTCGAAGCTTCAAATTATAAGACTGCTTCAGGATTGTTCTTTTACCCTGAATTCGAGGAATACCTAAGCCTACAACTTGATTAGCCATTACTAACTTTCTCCAAACAAACATCCTCTCGGATTTCTTTTGATTTGTGCTCATACAGGGTTTGGTTTAAACCAACAAGGTTTTTTTTGTTTATAGTTTAAACCAACTAAAAAAACTTGGTTTTTAGGTCTTTTTTTTATAATAAAGATGAACAATTGCTCTTAATCAGAGCTATGGCTGTTACATCCTAATTACCATTTTAAATAGTGAATAAATGAGAGAGCCGGAAATATTAGTAACTCCATTTTTAAAAATATTATAACATCAAAATAAGGTTAATAATAATTAAACACTAATAATAATTTTTGATTATTTATTCTTAAGAGTTAAAAAATTGCTGTTAAGAATGTTTAAGTAAATCTGAAATTTTTAGGGATTAGTTTGTTATATTTAAGAGGGAGGAATTCTTCAAACCTTTTCTTTCCTAAACTTTTTTATATATTACAAAATGGCAGCACACTTATTTCATTTATATTTTTCATAATTTCCAATTGCTGATTTAAAAGACCATGTTAATAATATGGAAGAATTTTTTTTGCTATATATATATATATATATATATATATATATATATATATATATATATATATATATATATATATATATATATATATATATATATATATATATATATATATATTATATATATATATATATATATATATATATATATATATATATATATATATATATATATATATATATATATATATATATATATATATATATATATATATATATATATATATATATATATATATATATATATATATATATATATATATATATATATGTGTGTGTCTGTGTTGTAGGGAAGATATATTCTGGTATTTTGGTCGAAAGAGTGCGTCGAGTGACTGAAGGACTGATTGGTGAAGAACAAGGTGCGTTTAGGAGTGGTAGAGGATGTGTGGATCAAATCTTTACATTGAAACAAATGATTGAGAAAATGAGGGGAAGAAGAATAAATTGTATTTAGGTTTTATGGATTTGCAACAGGCGTATGATAGGGTTAATAGGGAAGCTCTATGGCAGGTGTTAGTGATATATGGTGGTGGTGGTAGGCTTCTGAATGGAATCGAAAGTATTGAGGCGTGTGTAAGAATAAATGGTGTCAAAGGTGATTGGTTTAGTATTAATAGCGGAGTGAGACAGGGTTGTGTTATCTCCTTGGTTATTCAATTTGTATATGGATGGGGTTATGAAAGAATTAGAGGTGGGGGTGGCAGGAAATGGTGTTAGAATGATGGAGAATGGAGATGAGTGGAGGGTGCCCTACCTATTATATGCAGATGATTTGGTTCTGTGTGGTGAATCTGAAGAGTTTGAGATGATTGGTAGAGAGATTTGGCAGAGTGTGTAAAAGGAGGGGTTTGAAAGTAAACGTAGATAAGAGTGAGGTTATGGTTGCGAGTGAGGACAGTCCTCAGTGTGAAGTTATGTTAGATGGTGAGCAGCTGGAATAAGTGTGTCGAGTTTAAATATTTAGGGTATGTGTTGGATGAAAAGGGAACAGATGATGCAGAGTGTAGTAGGAAAGTTGTGAATGGCAGGAAGGTGGCTGGTGCAATTAAATCGTTGGTGAATGTAAAGGGACTAAGTCTTGAGTGTGCTAGGGTCTTACATGAGGGTATGTTGTTACCTGTGTTATTGTATAGTAGTGAGACCATGGTCTGGAATAAGAAGTATAGATCTAAAGTTCAATGTGTTCAGATGGACAATCTTAGGGGCGTGCTAGGTGTGAGAAGAATTGATAAAATGAGGAATGAACATATTAGAGAGTTGTGTAGTGTGAAGAAAGGGGTAAATGAGAGAATAAATGAAAGTATGTTGAGATGGTTTGGTCATGTGGAAAGGATGGAAGATAGTCGGTTGGTTAAGCGGATGTATAGTGGCGAGTGTGTTGGGAACTGACCGGCTGGGAGACCGAAGAAAAAGTGGATTGAGTCCGTAAACGAATGTCATAAGGAGAAATGTAGGTTCGCTTGGGGCGAGAATAAAGGTGCTTAATAGGAGTGAATGGCTGGGTTTGTGAGGGGTATGGTTGTGGCCCACCTGGGTGGGGATGCCCTACACGTGACGAAATACCATAGTGAGGGTCCGTCGCGGTCGTCCCGTGAAGCTCTAGGGTGGATTTTCTGTCTGTGAAGAGTTCTCACTAATTAATGGTACAGAGGAGGCGGTAAGGCTGGGCTTTCTTTTCGACTTTTGTCATATTCTTCTACTGCTTTTCTTTTCCGATGCATGTTACGCACCTTACTCCCAGTCTTAGGAAAAAGGTAGATGAAGAAGAATATATATATATATATATATATATATATATATATATATATATATATATATATATATATATATATATATATATATATATAACTATATATATACTATATATATATATATATATATATATATAGTATATATAATCCACCTCCTTCCCAGATGTGCGTCGCATGTACCTGAAACAGAAAGTGGTAGAGAAAACATTTAAGTTGAAAAAGTTAACCTGCCATAAAATCCCCTTATACCCTAAAGTAAGGACCCTTCGCAATCAGAAAATCTACCTAGGGTTTCCACGGGACTGCGGCTGGACTCACTGTGGCGTCTCAAGATCCGATGTATGAGGCCTAACCATACCCCCTCATAAGAACTTACGCCATTCCTACCATTATAGACCTTTCTAAATTGTAATGTGGCACAATAGGGTAGTGTGTACAACAGCCCGAGAAGGATAGAGAGATTGGAAGGCTAGAGTAGGAGAGTTAAGTCTACAAAAATCTAGACCACACACTTTATCAAGGAGGCATATCTGTGAGACCACATAGATATGGGATTCATACTTTATAAAAGGACGAACAACGCAATATGCAGAAGACTTAAATGGAACAGTGAGGATTCCAGTAGTCTTAGACTTAATTTCCTAACTATTAGAAAAGCACATTATGTGATCCTTCTAATAAAAGTCACGAGAAAGAAAATATTAAGAGAATTATTGTTGTGTGGAGGTTATGAAGATAGATGAAAGAAAGGTATTATAGTTGTGTGGAAGTAGTCAAAAGATAGATGAAAAAGCTGAGTTATTGAGTGATGGAAAACAACTGTGGTTTCTTTAACAACTATAAGTAAAATATCAGAGCCCTAGCATCATTTATTTGCTGTTAAATGAGTCGTCTTTCAAATTGAGTAATGATGAGAGATGGAGTTACCAGTCTTAAGAGTGGAGAGGAGACAATGCCGATGATCATTAATTAAAATAGAAAGTGTTGGGATAAAACCAGGAATTTACCAAGCTTTCCCTTTGGATAGATTTGAGGATAAGTGGTGGCTATCAACAATAGCGATCATTGAACGACTGGAACAGGAAAATAAAGCTTTGTGCGCTAGTCTATCGAACCTTCGATATGTCTATCGCCACAGAAAAAGATTCCGAAATGTGCGGAAGAGCAGAGGACCCAATAGCCGAGAGAGAGGAAGAAAATGCCAGTCGACCAGTTCCTTACTGGCACTCTATTATCAAAGATAAGATTAGAAGATTTAAGACTTTCTAAATTTAGATTTGAAAACTTTGGAAGAACAGAGGTTAAAGCAAGACAGGAGGATAGTTGGATTGTTGACTAGGGTCCCACTTCCCACATGCTGGATCAATATTTTGGCACTCAGGGTTGAATTTGATATGAAGGCAGTGAGAAGTAGTTTATCAAAGCGGGTACAAGCTCGGAAGTACAAGTTTTGAAGACCTCTGTCGGGATAACTTCCCACTCTCCGCCTTCTTAGTGTTAAGTTCAGAGAGAGCAAAAATAGCATTTTAATGAGTTGAAAGGAGGGTGAGAGGAGGCTCTGGAACTGTCTAGAGTGAAATTAGATGGAAAAGTTTGAGCAAACAGTTCACAGCAGTACTGAGAGAAAGGATGGATAGAGGAGGAGGAGTCAAAGTTGGAGTGTCAGAGAGTGTGTTGGATTTTCTAAGTTTTTAGGATATTAGGGTCCCAAAGAGCTGACTTTTGTCTTTCCGAGATGAAATGTGTTAAAGCACTCGAGTTTCTGTATTGAAAGACGACGATAATTTCTGATAACCAAGATTTACCAGTTTTAGTTCAAGGGATAGAGAATGGAATATCCCCCTTTCTCTCTCTCCCTCTTTTTCTTTATATATAAAGGTAATTGTCCAAAAATCTGGAAACATTTATGTTCATTTTCTTTTAAAATTAAAATACTCTTTTGAATTACACTGCATCTATAGTCTCAAAAGCATAAAAATTAATATAAATGACATAAATACTATATATATAATTTTAAAAAAATATTAAAATATTGATTTAAAGGTATAAAAACCAAAAAGGTTTTTATTGGTTATAAAAAAAAAGTTTTTTTCCACCCTGAATTCATATATTACCTGCTCTACTCTACACTCTTTGTGTAGTCCTATAATTCCCCATATATTGATTTATTACAATCAGTTTCTAATATTCCATCAATTTCTTCATTCATAGCAATAAACTTTCCTAAAAACTTTCTTCCTTTATTTTTTTTATTTATTTCTTCTAACGTTCTGGATATGGAAAGCATATGTAACATATATTCTTTTTTATCATCACTCTTGCAATATGTCATTCTGATCTGCATTTAAAACCCTTCACTAATTTGTTTTTAGAAAATACTGATTATCTTCACCCATCCATTCTACCTTCATTACCAACTTATCAGTTTCGAGAAAAATTGATAGTATGTTTTCCAGTTTTATATTTATAATCTTGAACCCAAATGCCCAAGTACAATGTATGTAATAAATGGCTGACATTTAATTTATTACATATCTTCCAGTTTCTCACTCTTAATTAATCTATTTTATCCTACTGTAAAACATATTCCCTCATTCTTTCTTTACTTTTTTATTAAAAAGTTCTTTAAATTTTTTATTATTAGTTTTATATACATTGTATAACCCTTCAAAATATTTTATTCCAATTTTTGTGATCTCTTAATATCTTAAGAACTGCTTAATAATTATCTAATAATGAAATACTTAAATCCACAGCTGGATGCGGATACTCCTTCATCCTCTTACCAACAGCCAATCCTCTACTCTTTCTAATTCTCAAAATCCTGGACACAAATTTTTCTGCTACAGTATTTCTACCCAATTTTGAGGTTTATTTTGTCTTCATTTATTTTCAGGAAATACGCTCTGCTAACACTGTTGAAACTAGGTTAATATGAAATGAACTTGTAACGTTGTACCTACATTTTGTTTAAATGAGGATCACACGACAACACCTTATTATTAATTACAATTTAATTAAGACTGTCAGAGTTACAGACGAGAGAATACCACACATGCAATAGTTGGCGCAAAACATTTCATTGATATCCACAAATATGTTTAAAACTCCAATTTTCTCAAGCCAGTCAAATATTTCCTTTTTTTTATCAATCTTATTTTCCCTATTAAACATACGGTATATATTTTACAATAAATTTATTCAATTCATAACTGCATAAAAAGAAACTTGTGATTAATCCTTCTGAAAAGAGCATATAAAATTAATTAGTAATTTCGCACAAATAAGAAACCTCACCACTACTACGTCTACTCATAATTTAAGCTAAAGTAATCTTTCTTCCTAAAAGGGAAGTCTCTCTGCCTTAATCGCTAACCTGAGATAGATACCCTTCACTATTCTTACCTGTAACATAAATTTGATTATTAATTCTACTTCATTTTGTTCTATTGAACTCATTCATGAAAACTAATTTCCTGAGCAAAATATTAACTCTCTTAAGTTTACTTTTTTTAGAACTACGCCAGTTAGTAGCGATAGTGTTAATAAAAATATTAAACATGAAATTGTTTTGAGAAATTGATCTGTGTACTGAAGAATTAAGAATGGCTTCAAAATTTTCAGTAATTTTTTTAACTGTCGGTTGATAAACTAAAGAATTGTTGACAAAGCGTAAAGTACTGTAAAAAATAAAAAAAGTTAGCACAAATGGTAAGAAGTCTTTGGGACTAAATTGTTTAGTAAAATTAAATAGGTCTCTATTTTAGCTTCAGAAATGTTAATCACATCTGAATGTGATCTATGGATATGTATCATCTAATAAATTAAATAAAAACTGCCTTTCAATGACGAGTACAGTAACGGATAGCAAATCTAGTTTTAATTAATATGGGAAATGGATGAAGAAGAGTTGAAGTTCTAAAACAATTCTTACCGAGTGAAGAAATTAAAAGTGGCTTAACAAAATGCAGACTTAATATGGTATTTTATTATTATCGTGTAAATTTCGTTCAAATTATCAAGGGTCTGTTGAAGTAAATTGGAGTTGACGTTCTCCGAGCACGTACCAACCGTTTAATGTATATACTGCTGATCCGTTAACTTAAGAACCTTTCTTTGATATTAGAATTTTATTTATACCTTCAGGATGAATACGCCAACCAAGTAAGACAAGGCCACCAGGAATCCATTCGGCAATTGGACGAGAAAATCACTTATAAATTAAACGTTGCCGAGTCGAATAGAATGACCGAAAAAATGAAGAAATTAGAATTACTTCGTGAACATGTAAGGAACCTAAAATAATTTTTATATATAGAATGTTTTTTTCATTAGTTTTTATTTTTTAAAAACCAGAACAAGGTTTATAGTCCCTTTTATTTATAGTTTTATTTAATTGTTAGCATTTATTTAAAAGTTATGCATGCTGTTATTTTTTTTTAAAAGTTAAGTTTTATGATGCACATTTAAATTCATTGTTCGTTATCACAAAATCAGTCCCAAAAAGTCAATGAAGTACAAGAAAATCTTCAAAAAAGGGAAAGTGAACACCGCGAAATGAGAGAACAAGCCTGTGCTGCGTATGATGAAAAGGTTAAAAAAATTACTGAAGAGAAGGCGAAGAAACAGACGAATAATGTATCTGCAAAAATAGAACAGGTTTTAGAGACGAAACAAAAGGAGGAAGAGAGGATGAAGAAGGAAGTTCTTGAAAAAGTTGAACAGAAATTAGAAACAGCTCAGAAAAAGAGGGCGGAACATTTGGATAAAATTAAGAAGAGTATAGAAGAGAATGTAAGTTAGTTTTTAGTTGTTTTAGTTATTTAATTTTTTTTGTTGAAAGCTATGGTGGTGGGCTTATCACTATCCTCTCCTCGTTTCTCGTAAGTATTGTAATAATATATACGAGTACGTGAATAACCTAAACATTTGAATTTTAATTGAATAGGCCATTTCAAAAACTACGTAAGTCATGTTTCTGTAAAATAACCACTCTCCACTCCCCCGATTTCATATCCTTTAAGGTATTGCCACATTGTGCGTTGGTACCATTTCAGACTGTTATATTTACGATTCATTGCAAACACGATTTAAATCTGGCAAAAAAGCACTTTGTACTAAAGCGGACTTAAGTAGTTTTTGAAGTGATCGATTCTATTGTAAATGCTTTATTATTATTATTATTATTATTATCATTATCTATTTATTTATTATTATTATTATTTATTATTATTATTATTTATTATTATTATTCTCATTATTATTATTATTCTCATTATTATTATTATTCTCATTATTATTATTATTCTCATCATTATTATTATTCTTATTATTATTATTTTTATTCTTATTTTTATTCTTATTTTTATTCTTATTATTTTTATTATTCTTGTTACTTTTATTATTCTCATTATTATATTCTCATCATTATTATTATTTATTATTTATTATTATTATTATTTATTACATTATGTAATATTGTATTAATTTTTGATCCGGTAGGAAAGAAGAGCGGAAACAGTGAGAGCGAATAAAGAACGTCTTCTCGCCGAAGAAAAGTCTGAAGCTGCGTCCTCAGGTTAAGACACAACAACGCGAGAGTTTAGCGGTTTTTTTAGAAACACTGCCGCCTCCATATTCGCATTTTGGCTTCTATAAAAGAACAATTTTGTTTTTTAAATTAGAAAAGGAATGTTATAAAGTTTTTTTTTTAATTTATTTTAAACATTTTATATAGACGTTCAATGACGTCTCCCCGGCAGCCATAAGGTCACAAAATGTAGGAAATTAAAAAAATATATATTTGTGACCATAGTCCATCTAGTTCTCATGCTTTATAAACTATTTATTGTAAACCTTCCTATCATGCAGTTTGAATTAGCTAAAGAAATGCTTTAAAACTTTTAATTTTTATTTTTAAAAGAAAAAGCTCAAAAAGGTAATTTAGGTATGTATAATAATTGGGGAGGATAAAAGGAGAGATTCCAAAGTTAATTTATGTACGAATAGTAATTGGAGAGGTTAAAAGAGAAGATGATTTTCCTCCTTAATGGAGGGGTTTTTGATCATAATTAGATTTTGAAGTCCTGTAAAACTTAAATGTCCAAGTTATTGTTAATTATTTTTCTTATATTACTATCTCTCTCTCTCTCTTTCACAACACAATAAGATGGAGTGATTGAATGTTGAAAAGATTGCAAAATATTAGGTGAAATGGATGCTCTGTTCTCTTGTATATATCAGGAGAACTATATATATACATATATATAAATATTGCTACTCTATCATATCTTCGCATCATTCTTTAGATATAATTAGATTTACCGTAAGTGTAAGGGAAATAATATAAGCATTTGTAGCTCTTAAGATTTATTTTATAATATATATATATATATATATATATATATATATATATATAATATATATATATATATATATATATACTATACTATATACTACTATATATATACTATAACATATATATATATAGATTTATTTATATATATATATATATATATATATATATATATATTAATTTTTTTTTTAAAATTGCACTTTTTCTTCCATAAATCTGTCTTGAAAAATATGGTGTCTTTTTAAAATTATTTTTCTTTTGTTTTAAGTTAATAGAAATTTTTAATAATAAAATTATTGAAAAGATTATTGAAACCAAAAAGTGTATCTTATAGTTTAATGAAGGGTGGTGAAAAAAAGCTGTGGCCAATTTCATATAGGCGTACTTAAATGTTTAAGAAAGCATACCATTACTTGTATGAATATGTGTGTGTGTGTATTGTGTTGGATGTGGTGAATGATAGGAGTAACAGGTTAATATTAATAAGTATTAAAAATTTCTATACGCCTATGGTAGTTGGTCTTCCAGTCAGGTTTGTTGAACTGTACTGAACTTAAAGTATTGAACTGTATTGCCTCTATATTGGCCTTAAAAAAGCATTATAAATAGTTGGTATAAAATTGAAATTATGAAATTATAATCTCGGATTTTTTTTTTTAAACAAATTATGAAATAATCTTCAAATCTTTTTTTTTTTTGTTCTTTATTAATCTGGAAAGAGTTGAAATAAAAATGGTTTCTTATTATTGTGATCTCAAATTATTTGTAAGGATATATAATTGTTGATGCTTAAACTATTTTGGAATGAATATTATAATCATTATAATAATGGTAATACTTTGATATATATAGAGGTAAATTTTAAGGTCTGTATTATAATTTTTATAAATGTTTTTTCTGAATTATAAATGTATATGACGTTTAATGTGTGTGCGTGTGTGTGTGTGTATCATGTTTAGATAGGTATATTTTATTTTCTATTTAGTTTAAGCTTGATCTATTTCTTTTAAATTTGAGGAACTACATGTTTTAAATACCCTCTCCTATCATTAAATCTATTTTTGCATAATTGTTTCCGTTTAAACATTCACTGAGTAGTGCTTAATAATAAATGGTATGCTAAAAATTTATTTTTATTAACCTTTTTTGTTAAGTCTGGAATTTTCTTTTATAGGTATCTAATTTTATTAATTTATTTAATTTGAAAGGAAAACTGCAGGGGAAAACCTTTGTGCTTTTCGGTTTTTTGTTGAATCTGGTTTCTGAAAAGCAGTGCAAAAAGCAAAAACCTTTTATTAAATATGACAATTGATGCAAAAAAGAATCATGAATCGTCAATACTAGTAACTAGGTTGGTAGAAGAATTTTCTGTCTTAAAATCCTACTTTTGCCTTTGAATAAGAGTAGTTTAATATGGAGTATTTGAAATAAGGGGAACAAACTACCTAGTCCAAAAATAAGTGTTCAAATAGCTACAAGGCCAGCATTTGATTTTTTTTTTTAAAGTTCTTCATATAAAAGTTTTTAATGTATGCTGATGATGTATTTTAATGCGTTCCCTGCCCTATGTTCTCTAGATTGTGATATCTATTGCGCTTTAATCTGGAGTCCTGGATGGATGGGAAACCTTTTTATTTGATACTCCAGAGGCAAATTTGTATGTCCGAAAGCTTCAAAATACCAATGATAAGCAGGGGAAGCGAGAGGTTACAATTATAATTTTTTTTTTTGGACAATCTAAATGTTAAGACTGCTTTCGCAAAAAACGAATTTTATTTTGAAGACGCGACATACAATAGGAGTTGGCCAACGCACTGGATGTACGGTGACGTGAGAAAAAAAAAACTACGTAGCACAAATTTCCTTGCTCGGTCAATCTTAAAAGATAAGAACAACAGTGCTTCATTAAAGAATCTAGATAATATTCCCAAATTATTAGTTATCCATTGACAAAAGATTAATTCTGAATAGCTTAAAATGTATTTGACAAACGAGAAACGTAAAAATACTAACTTTGAAAAAGAAATAGAACTAGATTGGATTATAAATTGGCAAATTGTATTCCGAACCGTATGTGAAATGGATGTTAGCGCAATTCTTCTAGTTTCTCGCTTTAATAATGACAAAACAAAAGTAAAATTCCTTTTTTTCTGTAATTTATTAAACTAAAATTACCACCGAATAAAAAAAAAATTGGTGATTTGGTTTTCGTGCTAATTTCTTTCAGAAGGGCTGGTGTGGGAAAGCCTTTATTAACCCTTACTGTTACTTACGTACTATAAGCATTGGAAATTAATTTTCAACACAAAAAATGATTTATTAAATATGAATAATTGGTGACATTGATAAAAAAAAAAATTGCGTCCACCAACGATTTAATTGCAACAGCCACCTTCCTGCCATTCACAAATTTCCTACTACACTGCATCATCCGTTTCCCTTTCATCCAACATATATCCTAAATATTTAAACTCGGACACTTGTTCAAGCTGCTCACCATCTAACATAACTTCACACCGAGGACTGTCCTCACTTACAACCATAGATTGTGTGTGCAGTGTACCTTTCCCGCCAAAAAATAAAAAACATTTAAATTGCTTTGCATTTAGCATAATTTATTTCTAAAGTCATACTTATTTTTAATATTTATCGTGGTAAATTTTTTTTAAGGAAAATGGCTAATATTTGTTTTTAAAATATTGCTGGATTACTTTATGCTCGAAAACGTCATAAATAGTACAATTTATTTTCAAATCTAAAAGGGCATATCAGAAAATTGCCCTACAATATCCCCATCTATCTGACCTACTGGTAATATATATATATATATATATATATATATATATATATATATATATATATATATATATATATATATATATATATATATATATATATATATATATATATATATATATATATATATATATACTACTATATATATATATATATATATATATATATATATATATATATTAAACGAGTAAAGACTTGCTTTAAATAATTTGCTTATAAAAAATAAGTTATTTTGTATAAGTATCGTAACAAAACTACTAATTCTGATATATTCAAATGAAAAACATTAGAACATTAAAAATATAGAGACGGTAAGAACTTAAGAAGCCACATGGGCCTATCGAGACTGTCCCAGTCAAACATTAACCAAACATCTCATGCAAATCCACAAAACGCCCTAGGGCTTGTCAAACTACTGTAACTAAAAACCAACCAATTTAGCTTAGTCAAAATATACCATATGATATCCAAACCATCCACATATACCTTAATATATTAGTTATAGTCATACATGCAGTTTAACCTTAATAACTACTGTAACTAAAAACCCGCCAATTCGGCTTCGTCAAAATATACTATATAATACCCAAGCCATCCATATACCCATCAAATCCTTTCTTAAATGTTGTAATCGAGTCGCACTTAGCACCCTGTGGCAAACCATTCCAAAAATTAACAAACCTGAATTATTACTTATTATTACTGAATGAATGCTTTCTTATATCAAGATGGCATGCCTTCTTCATAATTTTCTTACTATACCCCCTGGTCTCCTGCCCGTAGTCAGCTATAAAGAATTTATTGATCCGTACTATCTAAAGATGTAAATATTTTGTAGACTTGTATCATGTCCCCTCCGAGAAATCACCTTTCTACAGAAAACATACCTAACTCCTTCAGCCTCTCCTTATAGCTCTTACCATCAAACCCATAAATCATCCTTGTTGCTCTATGTTACACTCTCTCTAGTATATCTATGTCTTCCCTTGAATAAGGAGCCTAAACTTGGGCACAATACTCTAATGCTGGTCTAACGTAGCTATTATGCAGCTTACTTATAACTTTTCATGTATGAAATAGCTTACACTAATACTAGCTGAATAACCTACAGAACATCGTGCAATTAGTGAATTACTTATTGGATTTCTTTCATTGAAATTTTAAGCTATAAAACAAAATCTGTAATTGGTAAATTTGCTGTTCGACAAGATATGATGAAAATAGCCTACATTTATTAATTGTCTATTTGCAACTGAGTTGGATATAATAAATGATATCTCCTAATTTAATAAACCAAAAATAATTTAAAGATGGTCACAGAAGCTATATTAAATATGTAAATTTAAAATTAAATGCATAATGAGCCTATGATCTTATAATATTAAATATTTTAGGATAATAATATTACTGCTACCATTAGGATGCTGTAGCTCCGCAGTATTGAAAGAAATCATCATTCATACTCACTCTTCTTTTCTTCTGATCTCATTAATTTTTTTTACTTCATCATTTGAATAAATCCAGTGTGTCTCTCGTCTTTCCACACAGATCTGAGGTATACTGCTATATCGCTGTGATCATTTCACAATCTAATTAGGCTGTGATCATTTTTTCATGTTCTCTGTTGACAAAAATTGAGATACTCTCTTTTCTACTCTCCCACTTCCTTCGAATTACACACTGTTAGTTGACTAATTAATGTAAATACAAGTCGACCTTTAATTTAAAACTGAACTTGATCAGAGGTAATTGATTTATAATTTATTTTTAAATTATTTATTTTATTTACTTATTTAGTTCTGAATTTGGTCACAGCTTAAATTTGTTAATTTTTTATATTTTTTTATTGGTCACTAGAAACACAACTTAAAGGGACGTATAATTGGAAAATTTATTAAATGAAATTATTTTTTATGATGTGTTGGTACTTCTGTTTTTTGTAAACAAACCCGTAGCATAGATTCTGTTGTTGCAAAGTTGTTAAGAATGGCCGGTAAATTGACACATTTTGCATTTTCTAGTTGTAAAATTCCGCAACTTTCAACTCATTTAAGGTAATTATAGTTTATGCTTCTTAAGAATGTTTTTATAAGTTCTTTTAATATTCCTATTTTAAAGTTTTAAAATATGTAAGTAGAATTACCTTTAATGTGCAGGTATATTGTTGGGAAGACTGCTAAATTTGTCCTACTTAAATTTGATACCTTTATTTCATAAATTGTAAATATACAGGAAATTACTATGTTAAGATATTCTTTAGGTTTAAATTTTGCTAATAATGTCATTTCTATAATTGAAATTATTTTTATTTAAAGAATATATATATATATTTTGGTTTATATTAATTTTTTTAAATTACAAAAAGTAAAAGCTACATTAGAATGTATTGAAAGGATAAAATGTCATTATTTGGTAACTTATCCAACTAAAATAAATATTTGGCAATAGTATAGTTAAGCTACCTTAGAATTTTATTAACTTTATATAAATATTTATGTAATGATGTTATAATACATAGCCAGTAAAAATTTTATTTTCAGTAATTATGGATTTCTATTTAATCTGAATCATGTAAATTATATATTAAAAACATAAACATTTAATTTAAAAAAATGGTATAAAAATATTATTTGAATTTTTTTCCACTGATTTTTATATATTTTATGGTAATTGTTGAGGTAAGCGTAATTTAAAAACATCTAATTTTTTAAAAAAAATAATGGATGTTTTGAAATGGGTATAAAGCAACTCTGCCACATGTTAATAAAATTTAGGTTAAGATTTGGTTTAGGACACTAAGTTATAATATGATAATTTGTTATTTAGCAAATATCATAATGTTAACAAGTTTTGGTCCTAAAACCAAAGCATTAGATATGGCATCAGTTTTTATATCATCAAGCATGTTTAGGAAATATTTTTAAAAAACTGATTATCAGAAAAAAAATTGATATTTCATTATATTATGCTCAATTCAATAATTAACCATTTTATATATATATATATATATATATATATATATATATATATATATATATATATATATATATATATATATATATATATATATATATATATATATATATATCATATATATATATATATATATATATATATATATATATATATATATATTAAATAAAAAACTAATGCTGCTAAAATTTTAAGTGGCTAATCTTGTTTTTATAGGGATAACACTATTGATGTTTTTTCTGATTACTGATATCGATTTCATTAATATTTTTTTAATAATTGGTAATGTTTTATGATTACTAATGATTCAATTGTATAGACAAAGTTTTCGTATATAAATAAAAAAATAATTAAAATATTTTGAATTTTTTTATATTGGGAAAAATAAAAATTAAAATATATATATATATAGTAAAATCAAATGTCCTAAATGGTTTGAGATTTATAGAGTACGAATGGGATTGTTGCGGATAAATGTCCCAAAAGTACTCATTTTTCGGTTATTGTTTTTGGGGTATATCACTAACGAATACCCACGGGTAGTCCGCCCGATGTCAGGAGTCAGGGTCCTCTTCGGCCTCTAAGGTGGACTACGGGGGATAATCCCCCTCCCGGGGATGCTCCGGAACCCAGCTCTTTGGTCTTTGGATGTGACGGGGGGTTCCCTCCGACTCAGCCTCCCCACTCCCGGAGATATGACGTCCCCCCTCCGTCCCCCATCGGCTCAAACCCCTAAAAAGAAAAACTCAATTTTAGGGGCTCGTTGACTCACTGTCCCGCAAAAGTAGCCCTAAACTTTACATCCACTGTGCTGTAAAACTAGCTCTAAGTTTTACTGGAAGACTGTTTAGTATGCCGAGAAAGATTATATAACATATATATATATATATATATATATATATGCTATATATATATATATATATATATATATATATATATACTCTTATATATATCATATAACCTTATATATATATATACCTCTGAAAAAAGTTAAACCAGTCTACAACTCTTTTTGGACTAAAATCAACGTGCATTGATACCTTTGCTACTGTTGCATGTTGTACAAAAATAAAACAATAACTAAAAAAACCTAGCAAACTCAAATCGGTTTGGCATATATGAAACAAATCACTAACATTCATTTCTAAGCTTCGCTGACAACTCCACTTAACATAACCCACAAATACAAAGTTTGAACCAATACTGATTCGATGTTTTTTTAACAGTATGCCAACACAAAATATCAGAAGGCACTAGATTTTTATTAAAAAAAGTAAAAATACCAATATTTGATGAAAATAGCAATAAATAATAAATAAGCAATAAAAGCAGTAAACTTTTGCAAAGTAGCAATAATTAGTAAATAAGCAATAAAAGCAGTAAATTTTTGCACTAAAAGAAAAGTAGCAATAAAAACTAAGATGATGCCAAATGCCAAATTGGCAACACTGGTTTGTATTTTATCATATCTCTTACAAATAATCGAGTTACAACTAATCGATTTAATAATATAATATCAATGTATGGATTGAATTTATAAATATTGAGTGGACTTAGTTTTTCTTATTTTTCTGTTTGCAAAGGTAAGAATTAAATATATATATGCTATATATATATATATATATATAATATATATATATATACTCTCTTATATATAAATATACATGATTATACTGCTGCTGCTGCTACTACTCCCGCTATACTACTATATATATATATATATATATATATATATATATATATATATATATACCGTAAAATGAAAACCGGTCAAAAATCGCCGTTTTTTTTTTTTTTAATGAATCGAGAAAATCGAAATTTTTAAGTTATATCTATACTTAATAGTTTTCTCACATTTAGAGTTTCCCTTAATGTTTTAGAATAATGAAAATAAAAAAAATCTCGAAATGAATATTTTTTAAAATTTTTTTTGAAAAATTTCATTTTCAAAAGAGGATTCGAGAAAAACAGGTCAGTGGCGTCGGAAAAGCTGGTCATTAAATATTATTTCTTTTTGTGCTTGTCCAAACTAATTATAATTATAATTTAAATGTTAAATAGAGTCTAATAATATTATAGAATTAATTTGGATTGAAAAGCACAAGTCTAAGTTATTTTTTATTAACATTTTGCAAAACGTTGATTTTTTACAAAATTTTGAAAATTTTTTTTCATTTTTTTATGCTAAATAAGCATTGAAAAAAATGAATTATGACAATAATTTTTAATAATTTCTAATAATAATAATAATATTTCAACTTTTTAACAAAAGTGGCACTTTATATTACGATAGGCCTATGTACGCACATTTCACGGGAACTTTTTGCCGAAAAATTTTTCACAATATTATAATTTAAATTATGACAATCAATTTTAATAATAATAATAATAATATTTTCAGTTTTTAAAAAAAAATGTTTTTTTTTTTTTTTTTTTTATATAATATACGCACATTTCACGTGAACTTTTTTATCCTTACACTAGATAGAAGAAAGATATATAGAAAACATTAAACAAATGTCTTATAGTCTACCATGCATAAAAATTAGAACAAAATATTGTGAAAACTAAAAAAAATAGACATTTTTACAAAGTTTATACTGACCGGCTTTTCCCGACGCCTGACCGGTTTTCCCGAAATTGAAAAAACTTAATAACTTTTAAAAATAAGCTTAATATTTTAAATTTTTTACACATGGAAAATGTTAAAAATAGACTTCCCAATATGCATCTAACTCAAAATTCTGATATCTTGAATTCTAGAGACACCCTTGGTTTAGAGTTTTGCAAAAAAAAAAAATTTTTCCAACTTTGGGAAATTTTTGACTAGTAGGTGTTATTTACTTAAATTTTTATATATAGTTAAAAATATAATATTTGCTACTTAAAAACCTTTCTCTAATTGAAAAATTTTTAATTTAAAAAAATAGTAACAATTTATTAAACTGACCAGTTTTCCCCTTTTTGACCGATTTCCCCATTTTACGGTATATATATATATATATATATATATATATATACTATATATATATATATATATATATATATATATATATATATATATATATACGGATATATAAGTCCACCCTTCCTAAATTGTGTATCTAGAAATCTGTTTGCCTGTATGTATTTATTTTCTGCTGCAGGTAATTCCACTCCTCCTCAGCCATATACAGATCTATCCAAATCTATATATCCAATACCCCTATAGGCCACATATATATATATATATATATATATATATATATATATACTATATATATACTATATATATAAATATATATATATATATATATATATATATATATATATATATATATATATATATATATATTAATTTATGTATATTTTTTATTATATATTACATAAAAAATATAATCTTGCAAATTTTGGTAATTTTTTAAAATTATATAGGTATATATATATATATATACTTACACTCTAAAAAAATCAAATCTTTGATAATCATAAAAAAAAAAAATTGATTATCAAAATTTAACAATGAAATTGATGTATAATAATCTGACACACATTTCAACAGTGTTTCTTCATCCTTATATGAACAAAAGGAAGGCAAATGTTATGATTTTTGTAGCATTTATTGAAAATATAAACTTAAAATATACAAAATTTTTTTGAAAAAACTTCAAATTATTTTTTGATACCATTTTCCTAAATGTTTATAGATTTAATACAGTATTTACGGACTTATACAAAAATGATTGACAGGAAAATAGATCGACATTTGTTAAAAGAAAATCTGGTTATTTAGAGTTTTTCTGACAAATCTAACAAAACTTAACAACCTAAATTAACTTAACCTAACCTATCCTAACGCCTGCGACAGGCTGTACAGGAAATTTTTTTTTCCTGTCCACAATTTGGGCTAGTCCCCGTATTTACTTGATTCAGATTGAACGGATATCCAAATTACCTTTTGTTCATTTTAAGAAAAATGTATAATCAATATTTATGTTTATTAATCAGTAAATGGAAATAATTTAACTTGGTTTAATATCTGATTTGTTAATATTATTTAGTATAAATTTTTTGCTTTACATTATTATAAATTTTAAAGATTTTATTGAAATTTGTGCAATTGACTAGTTAGTTTTTACTTTTTTTATACAATATTTTATATTTATTTTATTAAACTGACTGGTTATTTAAAATGTTAGGTTATTAGTTATTTATAGATTATTAGCATTAATTAGCTTATAAGCTATTGATGGGTTAAGATTAATGCTTAGGTTAATAGTTATTGTTATTAATGGGTTAGGTATGCTTAGGATAATACTACTGGGTTCGGTTATTTTATATTATATAAATATCTTATCAGGTCTGTATTTTATATATATATATATATATATATATATATATATAAATATATTAAAATAAATTTAAATATATATATACTTATATATATTTATATATATATACTATATCTATATACTATATATATATTAAATATATATACTATATATATATATATATATATATATATATAATGTAAAGTATAATAATAGTCAGGTTCTAAATATTTAAACAGATCTACCAGTTTTCATTATTAAAAATTATACTATTATTTATTATACAGGAAGGTTGCCATTTTTGATTTCATGATATATGAATATCAACATCGATTTTAATGCTGCTATTCAAAAAGTAAACTAACCATTCAGGGGTTAGGGGTATATATATATTTGCCTACCATGCATTTATATATTTATATGCATGACACATGAACCTTTATCTTTGAGGGGCTCTGCCCATTTATACTCCTGACCTGTGATTGGTGGTGAAGAACCTACTTCAGTGCATATTGATATTTATCCACGTTGATGCCCATGTTCATATATTTTAAAATCAAAAATAGCTGCCCTTCTGTGAAATAATAATAATGTAATATATATATATATATATATATATATATATATATATATATATATATATATATATATATATATATATATATATATGCTACTATATACTCTCTACTATATATATATATATATATATATATATATATATATATATATATATATATATATATATATATATATATATATATATATATATATATTATTATTATTTGTTATTTTATTATTTTTATTATTATTATTATTATTATTATTATTATTATTATTATTATTATTATTATTATTATTGACACTTAAGTGAGAGATTAAAATTTTATTTCTGACTTGCATTATCAAGGATGACAAAGATTAACAGTGTTAATAATTAGAACTATGAGAAGGTATTTAAAACTTATTATTGGAAGTGACGTCATTTGTATATTTGTACTAATAAAAAAAAAAGTTCTAGGAATTGAAGTTTTCAGAAAACGAGAAATAATTATTATTATTTTTTTTTTTTTTTTTTTTTTTAAAGAAGAAATATTTTGAGGGATAGGACAGAATGGTTTTTAATGGTTATCAACATGTTATGGAATTGGTGAATGGAAAAACCTCACTGGTCTTAAAACTTCATTCCGTAATATTTGCAAAAATAATTTTTTTCATTTATAATGCAGTATCAATACTATGGCTAGCTGCTACAATATCGAGTGGTTTTATATTAGTATTACTCTTCATCTCAATGTGTAGTTCAATACTATTTAGCTTGATTTATGGTTTTATCAAAAAAATTCAGACTTTGAACTAGTTTTTTTTTTCCACTCACTGATTCAATTAAATGTAATCTTTAACATGAACTGTGGATTTACAGTTCGAGTGGTATCTAACTAGTGGCATAATATAAAAATATCTAAAAAGAAAATTGAATACTGCATAGTTAGTTTGTTTGCTTGTCAGGAGTTAGCAAGTATCACACTGAAATTTAGATTTACGAATCACAGAGAGATCAGAAAATAAAAATAAATTGTAAAACATTGCTAAATAGAAAGAATTTTAATTTTTTATGTAGTTGATATATTTTTCTTATTTTTTTTATTTAATTATATAATATAATATGCCTTATAAATTACAAATAAGAAAATAAAATTAAAGTTATAAAAAATATTCTGTGGAAGAAATTGTAGAGTAATTTGACTTGAAACTCTAACGCTCTCAGAGTAACTTTATCCAGACTTATATAATATTGTATTTCATTACTATATACTATTCTGATAGCTATGGGAAAGGAAATTGACACTACCCCAATTCATTGCAAAGCACTAAAGGATACTACATATATGACTAAAATCTTAATAGTTCAATAATAGTATGGTAGAATCTATTGTTTATTCAGTAATTATATCCAGTGTATGAAATTTTTCATTGTGTTGCTTGTGTTAGAGTTAGGTCTTATACATTTATTTTCTTCTATATATTAAAAGGACTTGAAAAAGATTTCAAAAAATATCTTCTGTTACTGTAATGGAGAGCTGCTAAATACATATGTACGGTACTTAGTACCATATCTTATTAATGTTTTCACTTATGCTGTGTTTTACATGAAAAAAGTTATTATTATTATTATTATTATGATTATTATTATTATTATTATTATTATTATTATTATTATTATTATTATTATTATTATTATTATTATTATTATTATTATTATTATTATTATTTCTATTATTATTATTATTATTATTATTATTATTATTATTATTATTATTATTATTATTATTATTATTATTATTATTATTATTATTATTATTATTATTAATTTGTCAAAACATTGTAATCTTATGTTCCTTCACTGATTTTTTATTATTTCATTTTCAAAAATTTGCAAAAAGCAAACTAGAAAATCTCTCCTTTCTTGAATTTGTTAGTTATTGAAACAATCTCATTTCTGGAAAGAAGAATTGTCCTGTAAGCTCTAACGTATCTTCACATTTTCCACGCATATTTACATCACAACAAATGACTTCCACCAGTTGCTTTGGTAATTTCTCTTGTTGCATAAATATCAACTCCAAAATTCTTCCCATTCCATTCTTTAAGAGATCTCAAATTTGGCTCTAAGATTCTGTTAATTAGCAATCGTGTATTATCAGGTATTTCTTTAAAGTAGTTGATCCTTACAATCATTTAGGAAGATAAAATCAACAAGTCAACCTGGTGAAAAGCCTCGTATCTTTGGTATATCTGCTGTGGTATGAGAAAAATGCCTTGCCGTCTGAGGATACATCACATCTACGGGACAATTTTTTTTTTTTTTTTAGAAGTGGAATGGTTTCTTTTTCTGAAAATTTCATGATAGGAAAGATTTTCGGTAGTTTACTTCTGACCCACTTTAGAATAATAAAAAAAAGAAGAAATTTATTTAAAATATAATCAGTGAATTAAAATATGATTAAAAGTTTTTGAATTATATTTTCAAAATAACACGTTCAGGGAATATATAAACCTACTACTACTACTACTATACTACTTCTCAAGTGAAAAGTTAATAATTATTAACAACTTTTCAGATGCTTTAGCACAAGCTCTTCAAGATGTAAAGATAGCTGGCTTGATAAGTTGCTTGTGAGAAAAATTGAGCCAACCAAAGAATCTCATTCTCGTATGCTCTCTGATAAGGAAATTTTATACGAACTTCAGACCCATAACTTAAAACCAGGCTCCACACGTCCCTACCTCAAGAATTAGTAAGTTTTTTTTTTTCATTAATTAAAATTTGCCATTTCATAATATAGTGTATATTTTATTTATTTATTTATTTATCTTTATTTTTTTTTTCAAATTACCAGTGAGAATAATACTAATAAAAATGAGAACAATTAGTACCTTAAGTTTTATCCAATAATCAAATTTTACAACTTTGCAATATAGTTTTTATTTTTTTTATTTTTTTTAATGCTAGTGAGAATTATGCTAATGAAATTAAGAACAAAAAGATCCCTGCAGAACTTTGCGGTTCATGGTCAGTTGGTGTGGGAGATCAGGATCAATGTCTTCATCTTTGGCGTTATGAAGGAGGCTACACAACCATAGATAATGTCAGGCGTAGAGTGGTTGAGGATAGTGTAAGTAACTTTTTTGATATTGATAAAAATATTTGTATTTTTGTGTGGAAAACTGATTACAAATTTTTGTTATAGTTGATAAAATATTTTTTTTTAGAAATATAAATATTTCTTTTCGAAACATTGATTTAGATACTTAAATTGTCCTGAATATTTTTAATGTCACATTCTACTGATTTTATGAAAGTGATAAATGTTAATTTTTTTTTTTATTTTTTTTGTAATTTGAACATTTTTCCGAACATGATTGATTTATCATATGATTTGAACATGTATAGAAGGTCATTCTTTAAATTTTTGCAATATTTCACTTCATTGCTTCTTCCCAATCATAATAACTTAGAATACTTTTTTTTTTTTAATGCTAGGCAAATATAATAACCCAGGTGAAGTCCTATGAGGAAAGGGCACAATAAAATGAAATCTACAGAATGTCATATTTTTATAAATTGAAGAGAGAGAGGAGAGAGAGAGAGAGAGGAGAGAGAGAGAGAGAGAAGAGAGATGGAGGAGGAGAGAGGAAGAGAGAGAGGAGAGACGAGGATGAGAGAGAGACGAGAGAGAAGAGAGAGAGAGGAGAGATGAAAGAGAGAGGAGAGAGGAGAAGAGAGAGGAGGAGAGAGAGATGAGAGAGAGAGGAAGAGAGAGAGAGAGAGAGAGATGAGAGGAGAGAGAGAGAGAGAGAGAGAACAGAGAGAGAGAGAGAGAGATCAGAGAGAGAGAGAGAGATCAGAGAGAGAGAGAGATGAGAGAGAGAGAGAGAGAGAGAGAGAGAAGAGAGGGAGAGGGTGAGAGAGAGAAGATGAGAAGAGAGAGAGAGAGGAGAGAAGAGAGAGGGAGAGAAGAGAGAGAAGAGGAGAGAGAGAGAGAGAGAGAGGAGAAGGAGAGAGAGAGAGAGAAGAGAGAGAGAGAGAGAGAGAGAGAGAGAGAAGAGAGAAGAGGAGAGAGAGAAGAGAGAGAGAAGAGAGAGAGAGAGAGAGGACGAGAGAGGAGAGAGAGAGGAGAAGAGGGAGAGAGAGAGGATGAGAGAGGAGAAAGAGAGGAGAGAGAGAGAGAGAGAGAGAGAGGAGAGAGAGAAGAGAGAGAGTGAAGAGTAGAGAGAGAGAGAGATGAAGGAGAGAGAGAGAGGAGAAGAGAGAGAGAGAGAGAGAGAACGAGAAGAAAGAATGAGAGAAGAGAGAGAGAGAAGAGAGATGAGAGAGAGAGAGATGGAGAGAGAGACGAGAGAAGAGGAGGAGAGAGAGAGAGAGAGAGAGAGAGAGAGAGAGAGAGACAGAGAAGACAAACAGAGGGAGAGGAGAGAAGAGAGAGAGAGAGAGGAGAGAGAGAGAGAGGAGAGAGAGAGAGAGAGAGAGAGAAGAGAGACGAGAGGAGAGAGAGAGAGAGAGAGAGAGAGAGAGGAGAGAGAGAGAGAGGAGAGGGAGAGAGAGAGAGAGGAGGAGAGAGAGAGACGAGAGGAGAGAGAGAGAGAGAGAGAGAGAGAGAGAGAGAGTAGAGAGAAGAGAGAGAGAGAGGAGAGAGAGAGAAGAGAGAGAGAGAAGAGAGAGAGAGAGGAGAGAGAGAGTGAGAAGAAGAGAGAGAGAGAAGAGAGAAGAAGAGAGAGAGAGAGAGAGAGAGGAGAGAGAGAGAGAGAGAGAAGAGAGTAGAGAGAAGAGAGAGAGAGAGAGAGAGAGAGAGAGAGATAGACGAGAGAGAGAGAGAGAGAGAGAGGAGAGAGAGAGAGAGAGAGGAGAGAGAGAGAGAGAGAGAGAGAGAGAGGAGAGAAGAGAGAGAGGAAGAGGAAGGAGAGAGAGAAGAAGGAGAGAGAGAGAGAAGAGAAGAGAGAGGAGAGAGAGAGAGAGAGAGAGAGAGAGAGAGAGAGTGAGAGAGAAGAGAGAGAGAAAAGAGAGAGAGAGAGAGAGATGAAGAGGAGAGAGAGAGAGAGAGAGAGAGAGAGAGAGAGAGAGAGAGAGAGAACGGAGAGAGAGAGAGAGACGAGTAGACGCAAAATCCATGTTGAATATTTTTGCTAGATACCATAAGGCTTTGAAATGAGAGTGTCGGCTCGCTCAAGGAATTTGTAGATTGTAGCATCTATAAAAATTACATTGGATAAAATTTTTCAGGTGAAAAATTTGAACTAGCCGGATTGTAAACCCTGTGACCATTAAGCTAATTTTATGACTCAAAATAAGTATTAACTGAAATTCTCTAAAGTATACTCTAATGAAGGAGAAGCAGATTCCTGCAAAGTTTGAGTAATTGTGAGGAATAAAAATCTTTTATTATAACATTTTACCCATTTTACAGTTTTTTTTTTTTTTTTAATAAAACCCGATGGGTGGGCAGTTTAAAATAACCCAAGGATTTTTTCAGCCCTGGAGCTTATATTGCAGTAGTAATATGTCATAAAATCCTCTCAAGATTTCTTTTGCACGTTTAATGTTACCACAAAACACTCGATAATCCCTAAAAGCAGCCTCTTTCGAATCTGACAGGTAGGATAGGGTTTCCCCATTTGACCATAGGTGTCTAAAGCTCTACTGATGATTGAAAAGAAGGAAATGAGCTCTATATATCTAGGAAATGCGAATTAAAAACTCCTTTCGAAAAATCTTGAGAGAATACAGTTAGGGAGTTATAGGGCTGTAAGTAGATCAGAACAACCACCCTTCTTTAAAATCGAGTGAATATATACTCTTACTACTTGTCTTTAGGCATGGAAAGTTTAGATAAGCTGGATCTTGAGTTAACTCGGATACACATTCCTTTAAAACATGGATAGGTATGCCATCTGAACCACTTGCCTTCCCATCTTTCATAGAGGAAATCAATTCCATGTTTGACAATTTTATTTAATCTTGATAAGAATAAGAAGATACTAAGGCCACTCTGTGCGTGATTGAGCTGGAGGAAGATTGCGAGAATAGTTCAGTGAGAAAATAAGATGAGAAAAGGAACCCAGGCAAACAGCATTTCAGTTACGGTATTAGCTGTTAGCTGTTGATCCATTAGATCTTATGAGAATGAAAGGCAGATTTGCCGAAATTATTGGAAATGCTTGTCTAAAGACCAGAATTTTTTTTTATTTAGAAAGGGAATCAAGGAGAATAGCGATCTTTCTTATAGCTTAAACACAATTACCCGGTGGGATAGTAGCTCTGGACCAAAACCGAGCTAAATAGAAATTAGTGATAGTTTTCCCTTCACGATATACAGTGTCTTTGACCTGAACAAAGTACATTCAAATAACAAATTTTTTGAGAAAAAAGTTTGTGGATAACGAATGAACCTGCTCATGCCTCAGCCATAATAATCCTTCCATTTTCAGTAGAGGCCTAAACGTCTTTTATATCAAAGGTCATTTAGGTTTGTTATTATAAGGGAATTAAAACAACTTCCCCAGGAATTAGCAAAAGTCTTTTCTAGCACTTTATTCAAGCTAATGAAGGTAATGCTTAAATTCTATTTTGGCTATTGTAGACGACTACAATAGCCAAAATAGAATTTAAGCATTACCTTCATTAGCTTGAATAAAGTGCTAGAAAAGACTTTTGCTAATTCCTGGGGAAGTTGTTTTAATTCCCTTATAATAACAAACCTAAATAGGATTGTGTATACAGAAATAAGTTTTGAAAATTTTATGGCTATTATTCACTATCATATATATTTTTTTAAATTTATTAATTTTCTTTGGGTTTCTTTTCGAATTGCGTCATATTTTTCTACTACTTTTCTGTTTCCGGTGCATGTTACGCACCTTACCCACAGTCTTGGGGAAAGAAGGTGGGTGATGGTGGTGATTAATTTTCCTCATTTTAATCATTATATTCCTACAGGATGTCAACAAATTAGTGAGAAGAAACCAGTTTTCATACGGCCAAAAGTTAATCATACTACTTAAGCTTTCAGTTTTTGGCCTCCTGTCACGACAAGGAAGGGTCAAACATTTACGAAAATTAGGTCCTACTTCTTAAAGGTGAGTCTTAGAAATTTTTACACAATTACAATTTTATAGATTAAAAACACGTAAGTTTCTTGCTCTTGTAGTATTAATAATAAGGGTTGTCGATTATGAGTTGCCAGAGCTTCGCGTTTTAGAGTAGAGTCGGAATAGAAGTATTGACTGAAGTAGAGCTTTTGGAGTTGGAGCCAGATAATTTTTTTAGTCCAGCTTAAGTTTGGCATTGTCTTTGAGGTCGAACAATTGGAAAGATAGACTTCATTAATATTTAGTTAGTCAAGTATTCCATTACGATACTCTTATCAGAGTCGTGTATAGGTTTAGATTCTTAGTAGGTAAATTTTTTTTTCCGAAAGTAGTAACAGTAAAATTGTAATTTTTGGTAAGGGATTAAGGCTTTAGATAAACAGTTTAATTACCGTATGTGATAATGTGGATGCCAATTTTATACATGCCCTGCAGTTTTATTATAAAATGACCCCCACCCCCTCCCCAAAAAAAAAAAAAAAACTTATTGAAATGTATAATCCCCAGCCAGCGATACCAGATGATAGAATGGGGAAACAACCTGGGCGAGGGCCATTCAATTTCGTCAGTCGATTAATGAAGCCTTATAGGTTGGATTTTTCTCTCAAGGTTGGCAGACTGCTACAATGTACACCACGTATTTGGTGTAAGTAATTTTTATTTATATTTATCTGTGGTACGAGTTGATGTACGTACTATATATATTGCCAGTGTGCATGTTAACTGAATATTTCCACAGAATTACTTAGCACTTACATTGCTTTTTTTTAATTTTTATTATTTCTTTGCAATGTTTTACACTTGTGCTTTAAAATAATATAATTAATAATAATAATAATAATAATAATAATAATAATAATAATAATAATGATAATAATAATTAATAAAAATAATAATAATAATAATAATATAAAATAATAATAATTAAATAATTAATAATAATAATAAATAATAATAATAATAATAATTAATAATAATAATAATAATATAATAATAATAATATAGGGCAGGGAGATGCCAGCTCTTTTCATATACAGTATTTGTAATCAGTGAACTACTGTTAATTTAAAGTATATATGTTTTAAGTTAATAATAATAATTAATAATAATATAATTAATATAAAATAATATAATAATAATAATAATAATAATAATAATACATTAATAATAATAATATAATAGCTATATAATACAATATAATAGTAATATATAATTAACTAAATTTTGTTGTCCATAATAAATAATTAATAATAATAATAATATAATAAAATAATAATAATAATAATAATAATAATAATAATAATAATAATAATAATTAATAATAATAAAATAATAATTAATAAATAAATAGCTATACAAGAATTTTAAACAATAATTGTTAAACTCTAAATTTGTGGTCCATATGTAAATATTTTGCTTGTTAGTTTATTAAGAGGCTGGTAATTTTTTTTGGTTTCTGATGGTAATGGTTTTGAACATAGTCAGACTAAATAAGTTTTATTCTTCTTAAATGATAAGTAAGTGTTTAGTCAAAAGTTCATTAGTCAGGAAATATCTTTTTAATTGTTTTTAAAATGAGTTTTAAAATATTAAAATCAAAGTATTTTTAAAAAATACTAAAAAAATAAAACAATTTATTAGTGTTTTTGGATAGAGAATTCATTTTATTAATGTAAATCGTAGTTGCTTAGTTAGCACAATCACCAGAGATTTGATGAATTTAAAGGGGTACAGATGTAAGGTGAGTGTGAAGATGTGAGGAATGTGATATTGAGGGATGCAGAGAGATAAACTTTAAATTTTCAAAAGTGTTGGAACAACATTGCCTTTTTTTTTTTTTTTTTTTTTTTTTTTTTTTATCTTCAATTACTTTTCAAATTCTTGTGTTGCGAGCCTTTACCCTCTGTGATATATATGATTTTTAAGAATGAACAAATATATTGAGTAGAGGTGCCACCGGATAGCTTTTCCGGCTGATGAATAATTATCGGCTACATAAAATTATTATCATTCATACAGTAATAATTCTTATATATATAATAAATACTTGAGCAAAATTAAAAATTATATAATATTATATATATATAATATATAGATATATATATATATATATATATATATTATATTATATATATATATATATATATATTTATATATATATATATATATATATATATATATATATATATATATATATATATAACTACCTTTTAACGTGATATAATATATATATATTATATAATATATATATATATATATATATATATATTATATTATATATATATATATATATATATAATATAATATTTTATATAAAAAAGAACTTAGAAGAAATGAGAATCTATTAAAGCTTAAATTACCACACTTTTGTTCTTTGAACTTTAAGTTATCATTCGTATACCATTTTGAACTATTGAAGTTTTGAAATTCTAAAACCTACATAAGCGACGGACATTATTATAAATGTTATTACGACAATTAAGCACTAAGTTTTTCCTACTCTAGGTTTGTTAGTAATAACATTGTTAGTAAAAAAAATTACTTCTAAAAGCGTTAGTATAAGGCTGTGAGGAAGTTGGTTTTGGATTTCCGACTCCGACTCCACCCTCTTCAAAAATTACCGACTCGACTCCACCCTTTTGAAAATTGCCGACTCCGACTGCACTCTTTTGAAAATTACCGACTCTTGAAAATTACCCGACTCCGACTCCACCCTATTCAAAATTACCGACTCCGAACTCCACCCTTTCAAAAATTGCCAAACTCCCGACTCCGACACCACTCTCTTCAAAACTACCGACCCCGACTCCGACTCCACAACCCTGCTACTAACTGAAAACTTCTAAGGAACAGACCATCAAACAGTATACTAAACGAACATCCACCAGAAATAGCACCTGAATTTAACTCTCTTCCAAGAACTATTCAGTCATCCTTGGCCAAATTAAGATTGTGGCCACCACCTAGCTTTGCAATATTACAACACAGATTACGAACTCCAATTCAAATCACTTACAATATCTGCCCAAAACTGTAACCGGGTTCCGGAAACTAAATCACCTTTCTTCTTACTTGTCAGTCAAGCTCTTTTACCCAGAGCAGCGTGTAACATCTCAGCCCTGGATGATCTGTGGGGAAAACCGTCGTGGCTGCAGGGTATCTGGAAGCAGTGTAGCCTCTGAAGACAGGGTGGTCAGGGGGTGAGAAAGCAAAGTATATATATATATATATATTATATATATATATTTATATATATATATATATATCATATATATATATATATATATATATATATATATATAATATATATATATATATATATATATATATATATATATAATATATATATATATATATATATCACCCACCTTCTCTTCTCCAAGATTGCACCGGAAATAGAAATAAAATTAACACATTATGACGCAAAGTCCGAAAAGAAAGCACTGCCTTACCATTTACTACCTTTTAGTGAGAAACTCGTCGCAGTCAGAAAATCACACCCTAGAGCTTCACGGGACCGCGTAGGACCCTCACTAATGCATCCGTCAATGTGGGGGTTCATCCCTTGGCCAGTGGGCCTCAACCATACCCCCCATAAAAACCCCCGCCCATTTCACTCTATTATGCACCTTATTTTTCTCGTCTCTGTCAAACTCACTTTCTCTCCTTTCAGGCATTCCTTTTTACTGACTCAATCCCTTTTTCTTCGGTCTCCTAGTCTGGTCGATTCCAGGTACACCATCACTTCTACATCCGCGTTAAACCAACGACTATCATTCTATATCCTTTACCACATGATCAAACCATCTCAACGACTTCATTTATTTTCTCATTCACCCCTTTCTCACACCATATAACTCTCTAATACGTTCTTTCCTCATTTTTATCAATTCTAGCTCACACCTACACTTCCCTAAGATTGTACATCTGAACACATTGTACTTTAGATCTTATAGCTCTTATTTCAGATCATAGTTTCACTACTACTATACATTTACACAGGTAACAACATACCCTCATGTAAGGCCCTAGTTGCGCACTCAAGACTTAGTCCTTTTACATTCCACCAAGGATTTAATTGACCAGCCACCTTTCCTTGCCATTCACAACTTTTCCTACT
>JABUQX010113088.1:10000-26222 GCA_015478945.1 Trachelipus rathkii | reverse complement strand
TCTTTGAGAGCAATATATATATAAGAGAGAAAGAGAGGAGGAGAGAGGAAAGAGGAGAGAGAAAGAGAGGAGAAAGAGAGAGAGGAGAGAGAGAGGAGAGAGAGAGAGAGAGAGAGAGAGAGAGAGAGAGAGAGAGAGAGAGAGAGAGAGAGAGAGAGAGAGGAGAGAGGAGAGGACAGGGTGGATGGATAGTGAAGGAGTGGAGTGGAGGAAGGAATGGAAGAAGGAAGGTTAATTATTAATCTGACATCTTAGCGATTGATGACGACCGGAGACGGGGATCGACTGATCTGATTGACTGATTTATTGATGAACACTGACGAAAGACCAATATTCACGATCTGTTAATCCACTGGATCCAATAACGGATGTTTATCAGATGATCTTATCTGACTAATAACTGTAGAGCCAATACAGAACATATCTGTCTCTAAGACGGTAATCTAATTGATCATACTGAATAACAGTAAGTTCAGTTTTGATGTTTACTGCATAGAACATATCTGTTCTAAGACGGTGATCTAATCATCACTGAATAACTGTAATAAATAGTTTGATGTTCACCCTATAGAACATATCTGTTTTAGATGGTGATCTAATCGATCACACGGAGTAGGAAAAATAATCCAAAACAAAATTTCACCACCCACTTGTAGCACTGTGATGTTTGATACTTGGAAACAGAAACTGTTCTGAGTGAGCAAACTCATATATCACATTGGCAGTGGACACATCCAACACACTATGATGTTTGATGCTTGGAAACAGAAACTGTTCAGAGTAAAACCATAAATAAACAAAAACGACTTAACATATTATGATGTTTGTTGTTAGAAGCAGATCTGCTCTAAGTGAGCAGACTCATATGTTACAGAGAAATAGGTAAATAAAATACTTATTTGAAAACTACATAACAGATTTGTTTTTAAACAGTAGACACATCCAACAAATTAAAATAAACAAAATACTAAACAGATTAGCCTTGAGTGGACGTAAAGTCTTTGCTAGTCGGTGTTCTGTAGTTCTTCTTCTTCTACTACTAGTACTACTTCTTTTTTTCTCTCTCGCTCTCTCCTTCCTCCATCTCCTTGTAAATATATATATATATATATATATATATATATATATATGTATATATATATATATATATATATATATATATATATATATATATATAGTATATATATATATATATATATATATATATATATATATATGTATATATATATATATATATATATATATATATATATATATATATATATATATATATATATATAGAGTAGTAGTATATATATATATATATATATATAGGAGAGCAGGAGAGAGATATATATATATATATATATATATATATATATATATATATATATATACATATATATATATATATATATATATATATATATATATATATATATATATTTATATTGGATTAGTTTGTAGTATCCATAATAAAAGAGTGTTATGAATGACAAGATATAAAATTTAATAAATTAGAATAAAGTAGAAGTGAAGAAATCAAGACAAGAAATGTGTGATAAAATTTTTATATATTCATTTTTATCGGGAACTGTGTAGACCCTTTTGTTTACACGAAGGAGGAGGAGGAGGGGGGAGGAGGAGGAGGAGGAGGGGGGGGAGGAGTTGACTTGCTTATGCCTTCCTTACACAGACAGTTCAAAGAGAGAGGATAAGAGTCTTTTCCTCATAGCGAATGCATAGCTTGTCACATCGACTTGAAGAAACCACTCTTAGGGATTCTTTTTATCTTAGACGCGTCATCCCTTCAAGCTGATGTCTCCGCTCAAACCAATGGCGGCTTTTTTATAATCTCTTCATAAAAATGTAAATAAAAAAAAAATCAAACAAAATAACATCGCTATAAATAAATCTGATCGACAAATAGATATTTCAATATGCGTATACAAGAACACGCATATATAACTATATATATGTAAGAGGACCAGTGTGACTTCAAAAATCAATCTGGTCTTACAATCATATAAATTAGATTAAAAAGATTTTTTTTTTTTTTTTTTTTTTTTTTTTTTTTTTTTTGATATTCATTTAAAAATAAAGAGACTGAATTAATAAATTTTCGAATTTCCCAAATGAATTTTTTCGAATTTTTGATTTTGTTTGAAATTGAAATTAAATTTTATTTTTATGGAAAATTTAGGCATTAACACATCTCAATGCTTATTTTGCATAAAAGAAGGAAAATAAAATTCATATTTTTAATATTTCAATAGGTTAATATATATATATATATATATATATATATATATATATATATATAGTGCAGATATATATATATATATATATATATATATATATATATATATATATATATATATATATATATATATATATATATATATATATTTGTAATATTTCCTGAGAGGCTTAATGTTGACTCCGGGATCTTGGGACCCTAGCAGATGGGCGTGCATGTGTTTGACCACTTACGTTACGAGACGACAAGAAGAACCCGAGAATACTTCTACCGTCCAAGAAGAGCATTACTTCCCGCTCGCACCCGGGCGTAGGGCCAAACAGGGTACCGCGCTTAGTGAATAATAATACCAAGAACCGGGGTCAATATGTACATAAAAATGCAATAACCATCAATTAAATTTGTATTTGTAAATACCCCTGATATTTTCACCATGCTGGGATTCTGGACACCAGGGGCAGATGAGCGTATTCTTGGGTTCTTCTTTTGTCTTGTCGTGGCGTAGTGGTCAAACACTTGCGCGATCATCTGCTAGGGTCTAGGATCGAATCCCAGCACATGGTGAAAATATCAGGGTATTTACAAATAAAAATAACTAATAAATATATTATTGATTCTTTATATATATATATATATATATACATATAAATAAAAAAATAAATACATATGTGGAGACGTAAGGGGAAATAAAGAAAGCAGACCAAAGTTTGAGAGAGAGAGAGAGAGAGAGAGAGAGAGAGAGAAAGAATGGAAGGAAGAAGAAGGAGGAATGGAATATGCAAGGAAACAGATGGTAGAAAAGATTGTTAATTTTGAAACAAAATTTGAAGAATAAAAAACTTTGACCATTTTTACATCTATTTTTCTAAAAATAATAAATTTACTATTTCTCCCTACAGAATTAATAATATATATATATATATATATATATATATATAGTGAGTCAGAGATATAGAGAGAAAGAGAGTATATCTATGTGGATCTATATATATTTAAAAAAGTATAGATATATATATATATATATATATATATATATATATATATATATATCTATATATATATATATATATCTATTTATATATATATAGTAGTAGTATAGTAGGCAGGCAGGAAGAAATGGAAGGAACAAACAGACCTAATCTCTTACCAAACTACTAACAAACAGCCACACTTATAGGAAAACTTTCACAAATAACAAACAAGCAGATTGGACAAAATTCTTAGAAATAATAAAAAATAATACTCAATTATAACAATCTCAAATACCACAACACTAAGCACAGCAATCCAAAACTTCACTTTAACAATTCAAAAAGCCGCAAACCTATATATAACCCCACTCGTACACCTGAAATCTCAAACTTGATCAAACAACGAAACCTACTTAAAAATTCAGCACAGCAAACACAACAAATTAAAACACAAATCAATATTTTAAACACGTAACCAAACCACACATTTCAAATAACTTTCAAACCTATCTCAGAAAAACCTATAAAACACAAAGAACTTAATAAAAACTTTAAACAACGCAAAAAACAACCCAACTCCCATACACGAATCTATCAAAAATCCTAACACTCAATCCCCACAGACAACATACCATCACCCTCGTAACTCATTTCGCAGAACAAAGTGATACCCACCCATCCACAAAATAGGAAAATAATCAGATCATAAGAAAATAAAAAGCAACCAAGACCAAATAATAGAAATAACAACCAATAGATATTAAAGACACCATAAAGATCCTCAAAAACTTACCAGCACTCGGTCCTGATAACATCTCAAACATCCACATTAAACACTTAGGAAATATCGCACTAAGTCATTTAACAAATATATATAATAATTCATTCAAATTAAATTACATTCCATTCCTCTGGAAAAGACCAATTATCCTCCCAAAGTTAAAACCAGGAAAAGACTGCTCAAGCCCATCTTCCTATCTCCCAATTTCACTACCAGTACCATCCACTCTGTGTAAACTCCTAGAAAAGTTCATTCTGAATTGAATAAAACCACACATTCCCAAATAAAAGTTCCAATATGGCTTCCAACAAACCACTCAACCTAAACAGCTCTCATAAATATTTTTACAACCAATAATAGGGACAGCTTAAATCCCAGACCCACACATATAACTCTACTCACAGCAATCGATATAAACAAGGCGCAATACTATCCCCTACAAGGAGCACTATTTGCTCCTACACTTTTCAACCTATTCACAGCAGATCTTCCACAACCACAAACAAACCATACAAACCTAACAACTTGTGCCGATGACATCACTATAGCTACCACACACCAGAAACTAAACACAGCACTTCTGACCCAACAATACATCACCTGAATACAAATTTGGCTAACATGTCCGCTTCACCAAACAAGTCATCATCGCACTAATCACAACAGATCACCAACTCGGAACTACCAATCCCCAAACCTTCATAAATAACATCACTATCCTACCAAACAAAACTCCCAAATTATTAGGAGTAACATTGGACACACACTTAACTTTCACAAAACACATAAAAAAATTACAACATCATCAAACAGGAAGCTAAACATTCTAAGAACCATAGCATGCACTGACATAAAAAAATAAATAAACAAAATCCATTAGCCATATATAAACAATTTATCCGCCTATCACTGAAATTTCTTTTTTCCAAAAAGGCATCCATCATCTGATTTGGGAAATATGAGAAAACTCCAAACACAAAACAAGGCAGTCGAATTAGTAACAGATGTGCCATCTACAATATCTCAAATAACACTTTCACGACGAAACAAAGATACTACCTATAATAAAACACGAAATGCCATAGGGCACCCACCTTACTAAAACACAGACACTAACATCCCTGTCACACTGCACCTCTTAACAAAAAAAGCTCTAACCCCCACTTACCACAGACTAAAACAACCAACCTCCATCTTCCCTCAGCCTTATTATACGTAAACAACCTAAGTAACATCCAACCAAATTCACAAAACAACACCCTCACACACCAAACAACATACCTACCCAATAGAACAATATTTAAGAAATCGACAACCAAACAATATACTAAATGATCACCTACCAGAATAGCACCTGAATTTAACTCACTTCCAAGAAGATTTAAGTCATAGTTAGAATAAATATAGACTCAAACAAATTCAATCTTACTTTGTTAGATAATTTTCCTTTTCTCTATCGCATGAAATGCAACCAGGTCTGAACTGTTTCTATCACTTCCTCCTAGTCTGTCCCTAACCATCATCCCAGAACACCTGATATCACAGCCCTGTTGATCTGTGGAGGAGGGTGCAAGGTGGCGATGGGATATCTTAGTGAGGTGTGGCACCTGGATGACGGTGGCTCATGCTGTGGAATAAAGCAGCTACATATATATATATATATATATATATATATATATATATATATATATATATATATATATAGAAAGAGAAGAGAAGAAGAAGATATATATGTATATATATATATATATATATATATATATATATATATATATATATATATATATATATATGGATATATATATATATATATATAATAGCTGTAGGTGGCCTCTAAGTAAGATAGATGCCACAAATAAGAGAATTATGTAGAATTATTTTAAATTATTTTCGATGTTGTTATTACATAAAAAGATGAATAGGGTGATCATTGAAAGAAACTTAAATTGACCAAGAATATTTTTAAGGACAGGAAAATAAAAAAAAAGAAAAGGACAAATTGAGGTGACTTTGACAATTTTGAAATTGCTTTTCAAAGACTATTTGTGTCAAATTATTTACTCACTTTTAATTTTAAATTATTTTTTTCCCCTTGAAATTTTGTAAAAATATGAATAATAATTTTTAATCTGACCTTCAGGTTTAAGTAAGCCTACACCCACGCCCTTGTATAGGCAATTTTAATGGAATTTTGTGATATAGCGAAGGATGATGTAATCAGTCCTGTGTGCTGCTGAAGAGAAACTCATACACAACACATCTCTCATGATTATGCACATACAGAACGGAAATTCATGGAACCAACGACAAGTGGGCAATAGTACCACTAGTCCTGTTCGTTATGGTTATCCTTGTTCACACTCATCTCTGTTATGTGGATGTCCCCTTCCATCTTCTATATTTCTTAATTTCTTGCTGAATTTCTTTGAGGAATCAACGATGAAGGAGGATGAAGCCATTCACACCAATGGGATGTAGAAGATAGAAGGAGGATGGATCCACACCAGTAAGAGAGAGAAACACACACATTGCCTTCAAGATCAATTCAACATAGCACAATTACACAACACTTATGATTTATGCACGGACCGAACGAAATTTCGTGGAATCAGCAACGTGTAGAAATAAGTAACTCTAATCTTATTCGCTGTTGTGTATACTTCTTCGCACTCATCTCTATTATGTGGGATTCCCTTCTACCTTCTATATATATTTCTTCACTTCATGCTGAATTTAAAATACCTCACCTCAAGGATTGCGTGGCTTCTGCGCGCTCATCACCGAAATTTGCATGAGTTGGGGACTGGTATTTTAATTTTATTTTTATTATTTTACACCATAATCTAATATATTATGTTAGATTTTCTTTAAACCCCACTTTGAATAAAGTTTTGCCTTTACGTCGCGGAGAACTTTAAAAAAAATCATGTCCATTCATGAAATATTGATATATCGATTTTTAAGTCGATATTTGAGAAATATCGATTAAAATAAAAATATTTTTAAACGAATGCATGGCAACGGAAGGACTGCGGGAGCTGTTGGATAGGGCATTGGTTTTCTCTCTCCCCGTAATTAATAAGTGCAATTCTAACACTAGACAGACACTTAATTTACTATATACACAATATATTAAATACAATAATACTATATATACATATATACTATATATTAATTATTATATGATTATACTATATTATATCATATATATCATATATAATATAATATATATATAATATTATATATAGTAATATCCTATACTATAATATAATATAATAAACTATACTAATATAATATATATATACTATATAATATATATATTATATATAATTATAACTTATACTATATATATATCATTCCTTGGTTTGCAATGATTTCACATACACAGATTCTCAATAACACCAGATGGAATATACTCGCATACTAAAAATATTAAAAAAACAAAATCTAAAAATCTAAAGTTAAAAGATGTTTTCAGCTGCAAAATTCCTATAGTGAGAAAACAATAATTTAATTCATTGAGAAACCATATCTTTTAATTTTTTACGTCTGTTCTATTCTTTTCGGATTCATATTGTTTCTTTCAGCTTCTCATTGTCAAGATTATGTAATAGTAGGTTAGTCTAAGGTGATATTTAATTCATATTCCTATGTTAATAATAATTAATAAATCACAACACAATCTAATAATTTGCTTATTTATCACGCGTAATTTAAACTGTGAGTGATATATATACTAAATCCAAATATATATATATATACTACTCAAACACTAATACTACTATTTATATACGATACTCATAAATACCCTAATAACTATATTATACTATATATATCATATAATCACTGCTATGTTATATAAACTAATTAAATATTTTCAATTCTACCAACAAAAGGATAAAAATATAATAATAAATCTATCTCAAACACAACTTACTATACATCTAACATTATAACCTTAATCCGTTTCATGGCTGCAGGGCGTGCCCTTTTCTAGCAGTGTTTTGGGCATAAAAAAAACCCATGACAAGACACAAACAAAACACGAAATTAAAAAACCCCTCACAATCAAAATTACGCCCGCATGGTTTTGTTTTCATAATAGATTTTGAACATTACAAGAGTTGTGCCCATGCATGACAAAAATCATCAACATAACTTGAACTCTGCTCGACAGGGCAGTAACCGCAACTCTAACCTATATGGATCGACGATGCAGTAAAACTAAACCCCCATATAACCCTATATTGATCGACGGAACTGCCCAGTAACATTATCAACCAACACCAATACAATTGAGATCTACATCCTTCTTCACTGCCTTCACGTCTAACACACACTGATGTCTTCTGTTGCATATTTGCGCGTTTCACAGCATACTTCTTTTATGCCATTTCTCAGAATAGAAAAACAACTTATCAAATAGCGTCGCTGCGTCAGGGCTGACCGTCAAACGCTATGATGGCGGTAAAAAAGTACGATTTACTAAATAATTTTCTTTTTAATTTAAAATTTTTGTTTACACTTTTTTTTATTGACAATGAAGATTTTATTGTTAGAATCATAAAATAACAATATCTGTCCCCCCCCCCCCAATTATTTTTTTTTTTTTTTTATCTTTAACAAGAAAAAGAATAAGAGGCATAATACTATATATATATATATTTACTATATAATATATATATATATATATATAGTTATATCACCTACTATCAATATATATAATCAATATATCCCATACAACCCTAATAATTACTAATACACAACACAATACTAAAAACCCCCCCTAAAACCATACTACACCTACATTATATACATATAAAAATAACAAAATAGCATAATATCACATATAATATATACCCTAAACAACTATATATAACTATAACCACCTACATACATCATAACCATCATTATAACATACATATAATAATACTATCACCACAAATCACTATCACCTAAATCATACACAATCATCCATATATAACAACACAACCGCACCAAACACAACAAATCACCAGAAACTATCACCATCATACTATTACTCTACTGATATATATTACTAATATAATAACTATAACTAATATCATCTATACAATATTTCATCTAAGAACGTACTACCTACTCAAAAATATAAGGACCTTCTAAGTAAACCCACGCGAGCAAAATAATTTAAGCTTCGAAAAGTTGGTAAACCTGGGAAATGCATATTTAAGATTACTGAATTATAGCGAAAAAAAAAAAAAAAGAGAAACTTTATTTGAATATCTTCAAATATAATTATAAATAATATTAACAAAATGTACAAAAGAAATATATCTTTTTTTTTGTGCTTTCCACAAATAGGCTTATGAAAACTGAGTAAGCTTTAAGCATCTATTTTATTTAAATTTGATTATATGCAGCAAAGTTTGCAGAAACGTCCAACAACAGCACACAAAACACAACCCACTCCGACACAACATGATTAATAATTAAACATTATAATTCATCATACTATTTATACTACTATATATACTACATTTATATATATATATAATATATATATAATACCTACTATATACTATCATACTATAATAACTAACACGTTATAATAATTATATATATAATACCATATATATATATATCAACTATACTATACTATACTAATATACTAGAAGAGCGGAGAAATAATAATAAAAAGGTTTCTTTTAATTTTTTTATTTTTTTATTTTTTTTTCGTCGAAATTTAAAAAAAAAATTTTTTATTTCAACTACCCATTTTAGGGGCTCGAGCGACGGAGCAGCCGAGGAGACCCGAATCTTGCCATCTCGGTTACCCTATGGTATCCTTTAGTTAAAAAAAAAGAGTCAATTTTACTTCCAAAAACACTTGGTATTACTTTAACTAAAGTGAAAAGGAATACCATAGGATAAACCACAAAGATGGCAGGAGTCGGGGTCTCTTGGCCTCCCGGTGGACGACACGACCGGGGGAGGAAAAAATTTTTCTTATTAAAAATATTTTTCGACGAATAAGCAAAAAAAAAAAAAAAAAAAAAAAAAAAAAATAAAGCGTTTAACCTTATCAAATGATGAATATTCGGCTGATTCCAAAATATATAATTTGTTTTACATGCTAGGACGCGCCCAGGTCTGCTAAGCTTACATAACTCGCAGCTTTATAGTAAAAATCTGACCAAATCTCTCACTAATATTATAATTATATATATACTAAATATATAATATTGGAATAAACCTGATTCATAATATATACCTAACCTAATTATAATTTTGTAATATATAATACTATATATATATATATACTATATAATATATATACTAAAATTAAATATATATATAATATTATAAATATAAATATATCTATAATATATACATATCTATCATATCAAGGGGCGTCTGAACCACGAGTTGCGCCTATGCGCCATATGGCGCACTATCAATTCGTAGGCGCAAAGGCGCATAGGCCGCCACAAATTTTTAAAAAAAATGGGGGACTAAGCAAAGGCGCACAGCCAAATTCTCTGCGCCTCATAGCCGCCGCATATGCTAACAGAACAAGCATTTTTTCTTACTTAAAGTTAAGAGCTTAGAAAGACGTGGGCAAAAATTGTAATCTTCTAAAAACAGTGTAACACAACGTTTATATAATCATATATAGTATAATATATATATCATATAATAATACTATATATATATATAGTATATATAATTATATATATATATACTATATATAACTATATCATTATATAATAATAATAATAAATATAATATAAAATATATCATACATACTATATATATATATATATAATCACTTAGTCTTCTAGTAGTTCTTACTACGTTGTACTATTTTGAAAACAGTTTTACTGAAAAATTATTACACATTCATAAACGCCACTAGCTGTAACTTCCTGGGGAAAACATGGACCCCAAAAAGAACATGGAGGCAGGAAGGACCGTGTAGAATAATTAGTTTACCGCGTTCGCTGTTTTAATTCACAAAATTAAATAAATGTGTTTCATTCATTCCTTATAAAAGCATGACTACTCCTCTTACATTATCTCACTAAACAGTATTAATTTGCAAATAAATTTTAGCGAACATCCACCGGCCGGCGAAAAGTCGTCAGGCACAAAGCGCAAAGGCCCTAGGCGCCGACTGTGAAAAAACATATAAGGCAGCATAGCGCTAGTGCGCACATAGTCGGCGGCCATAGGCACGCACTCATAAAAATATATAGGCGCGCCCAGGCATTCTGATACAATATATACCTAAGCTAAATACTACATATATACTATAATACATAAATATACTAATACTATAATATAATATACATTATATATATACTAACTTATACATATATAAAAATTTATATACCGACTTACATATAATACTATATAATATTATAATATATACTACCATATCGATATAGGTATACTACTATACATATCACCATCATACACACATTACTACGATTAGAACAATCAGTACCTATAATCAATATAAATACTATATAGTACTATACCTATAAATACATAATATCCTTTATATCATATACTAAACACTATATACTAACATATAGACTATACTTACTTAACTATGAACTCTACTATACTATAACCATTTCAATACAGACTCGAATAAATACATACTATCAATCTGTAAAATATATAATATCAAAGACCTAAGATTAGATGGAGCCCGAACAACGTGTGAGCCGCGGCGTTGTGAGGAGGCGAGGAGCGATCGGAAGTGGAGAGGCTCTCAGCTGTTGCATGGAACAGATACGCGTCTGAGAGGTCTTTCTCTGCAAAAACAAACTGCACGATGCATGCATCCGCCCAATTCTTCTAGCAGCGCGAGATTGTTCGAGAATATACAACATACTAATATAAATATATTACTATATATATAAATAAATATACTATATATATATACAGCAAACTAGAACTAACAAACTATATACTATACCATAATTACCATACTTATATATATATATATACACTAATACTACTATTAGACAATATACTCAATAGTACAATATATAATATATATACTATTATGAATAACTATCAATGTTTACGACTCACGTCAGTTTTTGATCTTTATTTTTATTTTTTTCCCCATCTTATATTTCTTCATCATCCCCTAAGCTATACTGATCCTAAAACAAGTCAATTTAAGCAGGCGTGAAAAACATGATCGGAAAATACACAATTAGACCAGTTACGTTTTACGACTCGTCAGTTTTACCAATTTTATTTATTTTTTTTTCTACACTCAAAAGGCAATACAAGCGAGCTAAACGCAAAGATAGCAGGCAGTCAGCGACCAGGTACTTCGGCTCCGGAAACGACAGTGGTAGGACTATTTCCCCTCAACAGACACTGCGGCAGGCGTCTCCCGGAACCCCGCCTCTTCTCGACGATAATTTGGGGATGTCGCGGGGTCGTGCTCACACCACTGCTAACTGGTCACTGGAAAACGTCCCATCTGTCCCACGTCGGCTCGATGTGAGCCCTAATTTTTTTTTTTTTTTTTTAATTTTTTCTATCTTCTTTTACATTATGTATAACGACTTTACACGCTGATTCACTGCTCACACTGATTTTTCTGTAGATGTCCGTATTTTTTCGATGCAGATATTTTCAGTATGAAAAAAAAATGTTTTTCTCTCTTCTTTTTTCGCTTCCTCTCACTCTCTGTAGATAGAGGCTTTATACGCCTTGACTCTCTCATAGTAATGTTTCTCTCTCGCTCACCCAGTGTCGTACTTTTGAGATATTTCAATTCATATTTATTTGATTCGCTATAATTTAATATTAGTATTAATGATTTAAACACCTACTCTTGCACACTTCACTGAATCCTCGATCTCCATCCACCCACTGTAAATCATGTTAGTATCAAATATACTCAGCTATATGTAAAAAAACAACACACTCACACACTGCACGGCGCTCTTACAAAGAACATAAGCCAGAAGACCCACACCCTCTATAACCTAATACTATACTACATATCACTATATACATAACTAACAGCTATATAAACCATAAATCCAAAGACATATCCTATACTACTCTATATACCTATATACTATTATATATACTATATATTATATATATATATAATTATTTCACCTCACCTCATTTTCTACGTATACTCATCATATTAGTGATATAATAATACTACCTACTAACCGTACGATATATATATCATATAGCAACACTCATTGTGGAACAAATATAAAATTTATTTACGTCGAAATAAAACAAATCTAAATAAAATGTATATTTAAAAATAAACTCAATTTGAAGCGTAAAAAGAAAAACAGTTAAGTCATTTTTCATTTCGAACCACATTTTCAAATCTATTTATCTTTTACAAGTACTAAAATCTATTTCTACAGTTTCATACTAAATTATTTGCGTGATGTGGTTTTTACTTGAGGGTCGTTTGCAAGAGTCTGACTTATCTCTACACTGGCTTCTTTATCTATATAAACTGGTTTTATATCAAAATAATTGCCGCACTCTCTCTAATATTTATCTCTATATTATATAATACTTTACTTTGCTACCAGGAGTGTCCTAAAATAATATATCTATATATATATATATATACTATATACTAAATATACTATATATATATATATATATATATATAATTATATATATATATATATATAATATATCCTCACCTATATATATATATCATATACTATATATATATTAATTAAATAATACTATACTATATATAAATATTACTATAACTATATATATATTATATACATATATATATATACGTATATATATATATGATATCAATATTATTAACATATATATAAATATTATATATAACTATATATATATATATATATATATATATAACTGAAACGTTCGATAATCATAAAAATTAATTATAGGTTTAAAATAAAAAAATAAGTAGAACAGATGTGTCACAAAATTTTTCAATTTTAATAAAAGAAAAAAAAAACTGAAGTGAAAAAAAATCTGAAATCAAGAAAAAGATTTATCATTTTTACTTTTTGAGCTTCGTTCATTTTGGAGTAAGATGCGAAGGGTGTAAAAAGATGAAGCTTATAATCGATAAAGTTCTTTATAGAACCTATAGATAAGGTTCATTTTTTTGATGGGTCTGGTACTTGGGGGGGTACTAAGACTAAGAGGTTCTTTTTAATATAGTTTTGGCTACGACCAAAATCCACAAGACGTTCAAGTTCGCCACCTATGGGTCTATTTTGGAATTAAAAATGAAAATGTACTAATATACTCGTAAATTAGTGATGCACCTGAGTCCCGACTTCGGCAAGACCGGAGATCCGGCTTTTTAATAATTCTCTGGCTCCTGTCGGAGATCTTTCATGTTCTGGTTCTCCGGCCGGAGTTTTGTGTAGTCTTTATTAATAATTAATTTTATTAAAAAAATTGAATTTTTATTACGCTGCAGGAAAAGAGACAAAATAAAAATAGATATGTATATATAACCTTTATTTTCTGAAAAAAAATATATATATACTGTATATTAAAAATGCTTTATAAATTAATTAAATTTAAATTCGGGGGGGACAGAACAACGGTAAGAAACTTGACGCAAGTGAAGAAACTAAAATTACCTTTTTATAACTTTTAATAATTAGAAAAAATGTGATTTAGAAAATGAAGATGTAGAGTAAATGTGTAATATGAATCAATTAAATTTTATAATTTAAAATACAAGGTGGTAATTTAGATATATACCAAATAATTATCTTTAAAAAAATAATATACATTATAAATAACATAACAATTTATAATTAGAAGAAAATCAAAGTCGGACTGAAAAAGCTGGCGGCATTTGGTAGTTAGTTCGGTTGGTCCACGCTTACAGTATGCCACATCACGGAATTTTTTTTTTTCGTTTATGAGAGCGAACCTCACCAACGAAGGGCATATGCCGTCCCACCAGGCAGACAAAATACTGCCCTTCAGGGTTCAGGCTATCACGAGCTCGAGGCAAGTGAACCACCTGCTACAAGAGCCCGTGATACTCTCCTTCATGGAATTATAAGATTTTGTTTATGCCATTATTACCATAATGAATTGCTTACTCATCATTGTTGTATACATTAAACTCTTCCGCTAAAAAGACATTTTCAAAGAATATATAATAAAATAAAAATAACTTTTAAATCTAGCTGGAGGGTGCCAGAATAAGCGCTAAATTTTGTATTTAAAAAAAAAATGATTGGAAGTCACTTAAAATAAAATTTAAACACACAAACCACACACACGCCAAAAAAAAAATCTTGTTAAAATAACTTTTAACAAAGATGTTACTGAGCAGATATAACTAACCGGGAAAGCCCTAAATTTATCTATCGAATTTCTCTTAGTTAATTAGTAATGTCGCATGACAAAATTCATCACGTTTTTTTTTTTTTGCTTTGTTTTTGAGAGCGGACCTCACTAACGAAGGGCATATGCCGTCCCTCCAGGCAGTCAAAATACTGCCCTTCAAAACAAGAGTTTAAGGGTCACAACAGGGTTTGATTCAGGGAGAAATAGCATCAGTAACAAATTTAGAACTGCTAACTGTGAGTGTGTGTGTGTGTGTGTGTGTGGTGTGTGTGTGTGTGTGTGTGTGTATGTGTGTGTGCGTGCGTGTGTGTATGTGTGTTTGTGTGCTACTGACTCTCTCTCTCTCTCTCTCTCTCTCTCTATATATATATGATATATATATATATATTATACTATAATAATAATACATTGATACCTATACATACTATATATTACTATATATATATACAAAATAAAAAAAATTAAATTGTAAAAATATATATATATATATATATAATATATATATATATAATATATATATACAAACTTGTTAATCATAGTATATCATAAGAACAAATCTAATTTTATGGAGTTGCTTTAGCAGACTTAAAAAAAAAAAAAAGAGTTAATAGGTGACTTATACACTCAAAAGAGTTAGTTGCCCAATCCCAAAAAAGTCGCCCAATCAATAAGAGAAGTTGCCCAATCCAAAAAGAATAAGAGAAGAGAAGAAGAAGAAGAAGAAGAAGAAGAAGAAGAAGAAGAAGAAGAAGAAGAAGAAGAAGAAGAAGAAGATAATTACACGCCAATCTCGTTCGTTATTCGTTATTTCTTCAAATTTACCTTTTTTTTCTTCCTCTTTTTAATAAAAATGAATAATAATTAATTGAG
>JABUQX010113087.1:25000-30000 GCA_015478945.1 Trachelipus rathkii | reverse complement strand
AAATTGTATGAAAAAAGTTTTATGCTATGAAAATATTCCTAAAATCAATGAAAAATTTGGTGCATTATAGCAAGCTATCACTTCTTTCCTTCTCTGACTACCTATTGATTTAAAGTTTACAAAGCAAAATATTATCCTACTAATTTAGCTAAAATTTACTTTTTTGTTCTTTTGCACAGCAAATTAATTTAATATTATTCTAGAATTTAATTTTCAAACCATATTTCTTATAAGCTTTCTCTCTTTTAATTAAAATTCAGTAAATGAACAAAAAAAAATTATTATAGTAGATAAAAATAACAATTTGAATATTTTAACAAATATCATTTATAAAAACTATTTTTAAACGACACATTATTATTATAAAATCTATAAAAAAAACATAAACCACTTTATTTAATAAATTATTATTTAATAAAGAGTGCGATATTTGTGATTTTGGTCAAGGCAGATATTTTAAAAAAAATTTACTCTCTTTTTCTTCATACAAGACATACCTGTAACTTAACAAAACATAACTAATATATCTTATAACTTTTATTTAATTACAAAAATACTAACTTTATTTTATTATAAAATAAAAAAAAATAAAATAATTTTACTTATAAGTCATTAACGTTAATTGGTTGGTTAAAAAATTGTTATATATAGTCTTACCGTCGATCTAGGCTCTTCATGCTCCTTTTAAAAAAGACACTCATGAAATATATCAGTAGGAGAGTGCATCCTATTGCAACCCAGCTCTATATATATATATATATATATAATATATATATATATATATATATATATATATATATATATATATATATATATATATATATATATATATATATATATATATATATATATATAAATATATATTATATTATATAATATATATATATTATTTATATATATATTATAATATATTATTATATATATAATATATATATATATATATTATATATATATATATATATAGATATATATATATAATATATATATATAATTATATATATATAATATTATAATATATATTATATATTATATATATATACAGTTGGCGTACCGGAAGAATACACTTGGATAGGCAGAATTTATATATATATATATATAATATATATATATAATATATAATATATATATATATATATATATATATATTAAGATATATAGTATATTATATAATATATATATATATATATATATATATTATATATATATTAATATATAATATATCTATCGAAAACATCTGGAAAACATATTTAAATAATTATAATACGTACCTATTATTTGTATCCAAGAAGCTTGTTTAACATTATATTTAGCCAAAAATTAATTTAAAGCACATTCCAATTTGAGTAATTCTTAGGCCTATCATTTTTTAAAAAATAAAGCATGTGGTTTTTATTAGAAAAGTTTTTAAAGCGTTTTTTTTTTTTAATATAAAATCTACACTTACTCCATAATGCATTATTTCAATAATATATGTATATATTGCTAAATACCATTTAACTAAAGATCTATAAAATTAATATGCAAAATCAGAACAATCAGACACACATCCGATACAAAAATTTCAAACAAACTGCCACAAGCCAAACATTTCGTACATATGTACGGGAAGAGAACGAAAGGTTTCATATATTTTCGATTATAGTTAGGACAGACTAGCCGCTCCCTTATAAGTTGGTGTAAAAAATGACGTCATCCGTCCGCCCGGTGCAAAGAATTTTACTTCTAAGATCAGAGTAGGAGCCAGAATTTCTAAATGAATTCAATTATTATTATAGCTATTATTATTGTGGTTGTTTTTCTTTTAAATTATGATGCAAAATAGCTTCTTTTTTAACTTTTATATAAAATTTATATTTAGTAACTTTTACAATTAATTTTCAATCATCTAAAACCTAAAAAAAATATTGGGTAGGGCTACTTCCGGTCTACCCTTATATATACGCCCCTGAAATATATATATAATTATATATAATATAATATATAATATATATATATATATATGATATATATTATATATAAAATATATATATATAAGATATATATATACTATATTATATATTATATATATATATAAATATATATATATATATATATATATATATATATATATATATATATATATATATATATAAATATATATTATATCTATATATATAATATATATATATATATATTATATATATAATATATATATATATATATATATATATATATTATACCTCCTCTAGTAAGCAAATGCAAAAAACACAGAAGACCTTCAAAATATATATCAGAACCAAATCAAAAGCTAGCATGTCGGATAAAAGACGTTAGAAATCATGCAAGTAAAATAAAGTAAGTGTGTTCCAGACTTTACCACTAGAGAACATGTATGGTTGAAAATAGTAATTTAGTCTCGGGATGCACATAAAAGATTTATTTCCCTGTTTTTGTATCAGTGGGTAATATAACCAAATCATTTAATGAACTACTTGGCAGATACAAAAAATTCCGCCGTTGTATACTTTAGATATTTAGATCAAAAATTATCATTTGTACAATTTTAGTAACCCCTACAAGTGAAAATATCATTTTTGCAAATCATATAACTTATAAAGTAGTTTAATTAATACTCTCTGATCTTACACTCTGAACATTTTAAATACTTATATTGGTAAATCGAACCCATTGTTATCTTCTCCTGTTATTGAGAACTAATAATTAGCAAATTTTTACAAACACTTGAAGAGTTTCGCTTCTTGTGTATAGCAGAGTAGTAATTCTTTTATTTTGCTAAATATTTGAAAATTTCACTATTATAACATGCATAATTTATTATTTACAACAAAATGAAAAATTTAGTACCACAATACTCACAAAAAAGTCAAATGTATTCACAAATCCTGCGTAATTAGGCTTCACTTTCGGGAAACCTATAATAGCTCCTACTTCTGATATAAGGATGTAAGTGCTAAAATCGAAGTGTTTGTACCTTTCTTCAGTACCAAATAAGCATCCTAGAAAGATGTCATACTCCTAATAAGAGAAGAATTTAGAAAATTCAAGAAAATACTTTAAAATTTGAGCATATTTTTGAGTATATTTTCTGAAATACTCATGAGTGTATGAGGAAACTTTATATTTTATATTTAGAAGAAAATGGCACCGTTTAGAAATTCAAAAAAAAAATTGCTAATGATAATTATAAAACTTAAATACATCTTTATAACATAAGATTAACATTAAAGTTGCATCAACTTTCATGTCATAAATTAGTTAAATCAAGCAGACGTCACTCTTAACTGACTTTCCAATGGCAGAATTCTATCCCCATGAATGCAATGTGCGAATGGATGAGGTAAGTCAACAACTCCGGAATGGATATGTGCATTCCATCTTCTAAACTTTTCAACTAATTCCAAAGAAAATGAAATAAAAATTAAAACTCAAAATTATGTTCCCCAAATATAGATTGTTTCATTCATTTACCAATTTTATTAAATTTAGAATTTTACTTCTATTTTGTATATCCCAAAATTCATATTTTTTATTAGTTCTCCTGAGAAAATGCCCTAATTTTTTCCTTTTCTCTAGTATAATTCTGATGCACTTATTCAGAAATATTTTCCTTAAGGGGAGGATCCAATATTTGGCTGGGGCTGATCCCAGTTTTCAGCCCCACCTAAAAATGGACATAAAATTCGGAATTTACAGCCGATGTTAACTATATAAACACCAAAATGTAGCTTTTTTTGCCCTCTGAAACGTTGATTTCCGGTGTTTTTCTGTGACTGTATTCATTCTTTCAGAATTTTCAACTTTTCAAAATCCATGTTTTTGACTATTGCCATATCAACTTTCAAAATTTTTTGCAAAGTGACTTCAAACTTGAAATATGCATAGAAGGGTCCATTACCTACAATATCCACATTTGCTTTTTTCGATTTTTTGAGTTTTGTGCTCAGCGTTGTCCAATTTCCAAACCCATTTTTTTTTAATTTGAAAAATGAAAAATTGACATATTTTTTTTTCTACTAATCCGATCAACATCAAATTTTCAGGGCTTTATAATTGGGCAAGATGCATCTTGCCCGATTATACAAGCCCTGAAAATTTGATGTTGATCGGATTAGTAGAAAAAAAATGTCAATTTTTCACTTTTCAAATTAAAAAAAAATGGGCTTGGAAATTGGACAACGCTGAGCACAAAACCCAAAAAATCGTAAAAAGCAAATGTGGATATTGTAGGTAATGGACCCTTCTATGCATATTTCAAGTTTGAAGTCACTTTGCAAAAAATTTTGAAAGTTGATATGGCAATAGTCAAAAACATGGATTTTGAAAATTGAAAATTCTGAAAGAAAGACTACAGTCACAGAAAAACACCGGAAATCAACGTTTTAGAGGGCAAAAAAGGCTACAGTATGGTGTATATATAGTCAAAATCGGCTGAAAATTCCGAATTTTATGTCCATTTTTAGGTGGGGCTGAAAACGGGGATCAGCTCCAGCCAAAGATTGAATGCTCCCTTTAACCATATTTCTTTTTTTTTCCTTTATTTTTCGATTCAGATATCTTACCTTTGTACCTCCTTCTAAAGCTAAACACTTCCCTCATTAGACTGTCAGTTTTTCCAGGACTATTTCCATAATTCGATTCAGCAACTCACTAATGCCATTATATTTTTAATCAGTAATAAAAAGTGCATCCTTCATTTTCTAATCTCAAAACTCGAGTCGAAATGTGTTGATGAAATTCTTTCTTGTGATTTTAAAAGCTTTGGTCTCCTACCAACAGATTTTAATCGATCTTACTTCTTTCTAAAGATTCAAAATCATTTTAAAATCACAAGACTGAGAAATAGTTTAGCTTTCTAATTTCATCCCTAAGACAGCAGCAACTCTTTTGAAAATAAATGCTTTAGTGAAGGTTTGGATTCATTTCTCTCCGAATCTGGGTCTATTACATTTCTGGATATCCGTTGCTGAGAAAAGCTCTCTTTGCTAAGCTATTATTGTTAA